>JAPXFY010000029.1:46448448-46453448 GCA_030674185.1 Monoplex corrugatus
CAGAGACACAGAGACACAGACACAGAGACACAGAGACACAGAGACACAGAGACAGAGACAGAGACAGAGACACAGAGACAGAGACAGAAAACACAGAAAGTTAAATGGTATATCAACTTCGGCCCACTGTCCAAAACCACGAATAGGGTTAGAGAATAGAACTGGGATTTTGTTTATTTCATACACATTAATTTTAACAACCATTCTGTGCAAACAACGATCAGAAAGAAACGACTCATTCTGATTTATGGTGTCAGATATACCCACCACACTCATCGATATCAGCTACATGGAGCTGCGATATTATTTCGTGAAAACACCAGTTTATCGATTCATCACTCAACCTGAACATTCATCAACGAACTGACCTGCTGATCTCAACACTCGATAATTAACCACTCATATCGAGTAGTTGATGAACTAATCATCAAATCTAACCATCTCTATTATTCATCAATCAATCACACGACCATATGGAACTTGATCAATCGATTCACACTGTTCACCTTTCGGAGAGAGGCTAACAGAGATACACTGTAGAGACAGAGACAGCCAAATATATCTGGAAAACGGTCTCCGGGTGTTATGGCAACGGGACGAAGATAGACAAAGGAAAAGCGACAGAGACAGAGTGAGAGAGAGAGAGAGAGAGAGAGAGAGAGGAGAGAGAGAGAGAGAAGAAGACAGACAGACAGACAGAGACAGAGACACAGACACAGAGAGAGAGAGACAAGACAGAGAGAGAGAGAGAAAGAGAAAGAGAGAGAGAGAGACAGACAGACAGATAAGACAGAGAGACAGACAGACAGACAACATACAGACGGACAAATAGATAGATACAGAGACAGAGCAGAGACAGAGAAACAGACACAGAGACATAGAGACAGAGACACAGGCAGAGACAGAGACAGAAAGAAAGTGTAGAGAGAGAGGGGGAGAGAGAGAGAGAAAGAGGAGAGGAGAGAAGAGGGAAGGAGAGAGAGAAAGAGGGAGAGGAGAGAGAGAAGGGGAGAGAGAGAGACAGAACAGAGAAAAGAGAGAGAAGAGAAGAGAGACAGACAGAGAGAAGAGAGAGAGACAGAGAGACAGACAGACAGACAACATACAGACGGACAAAAAGATAAGAGAGACAGAGCAGAGACAGAGAACAGACAGAGACAGAGAAGACAGAGCAGACAGAGACAGAGAAGAGACAGAGACACAGGAGAGCAGAGACAGAGACAGAAAAAAAAGAAAATGACAGAGAGAGAGAGAGGAGAGAGAGAGAGAGAGAAAGAGAAGAGAGGAAGAAGAGAAAGAGAGAGAGAGGGAGAGAGAGAGAGAAAGAGAGAAGAGAGATAGGAGAGAGAGAGAGAGAGAGAGAGACAGAGATAAGAGGGATGAGAGAGAGAGAGAGAGAGAGAGAGAGAGGAGAGAGAGAGAGAGTGGAGAGAGAGAGGAGGAGAGAGAGAGAGAGAGGGAGAGAGAGAGGGAGGAGGGGGAGGAGAGAGAGAGAGAGAGAGAGAGAAACGAAAACACAGAAAATTGAAATTTGGGCCACTGTCCAAATAACGAAGAAGGTTAGGGGTTATGATTGGTGTTGTGTGCATTTCATACACATTTAACAACTATTCTGTACAAACAACCATCTTTCGGAGAGAGGCTGACACAGAGACAGAGACAGAGGCAGAGGAGACAAAGACAAAGACAGAGACAGAGAAGAGAAAGACAGAGACAGAGACAGAGACAGAGAAGAGACAGAGACAGAGGCAGAGACAGAGACAGAGAAGAGGCAGAGACAGAGACAGAGACAGAGGCAGAGACAGAGACAGAGCAGAGACAGAGACAGAGACAGAGGAGAGACAGAGACAGAGACAGAGACAGAGACAGAGACAGAGACAGAGACAGAGACAGGCAGACAGAGAGAGACAGAGCAGAGAAGACAGAGACAGAGACAGAGACAGAGGAGGCAACAGAGACAGAGACAGAGACAGCCAACCTTATCTACAGAACTGATCTCCAGGTGTATCGGCAACGAGACGAAGATAGTGAAAGGAAAAGCGACAGAGACACAGTGAGAGAGAGAGAGAAAAGAGAGAGAGAGAGAGAGAGAGAGAGAGAGAGAGAGAGAGAGAGAGAGAATAACGACACACCCAGACAGACAGACAGACAGAGACAGAGAGAGGGAGACAGACAGACAACAGACAGACGGAGAGACAGCTAGATGCAGAGACGGAGCAGAGACAAAGCCACAAAACAGAGACAGAGACAGAAAGTGTGTGTGAGAGAAGAGAGAGAGAGACAGAGAGAGCAGAGAGAGACAGAGAGAGCGAGATGGAAGGAGAGAAAGAGAGAGAGAGAGAAGGAGGGAGGGTGAGAGAGAGAAAGAGGGAGGGAGAGAGGGAGAGAAATAGGAAGGGAGAGAGAGAGAGAATGGGGAAGAGAGGGAGAGAGATGGAGAGTGGGGAGGGAGTGAGAGAGAGAGGGAGGGAGGGAAAGGGAGGGAGGGAAAAAGAGAGAGGTTGGCAGAAAGAGAGGTATAGAGAGCACGCGCGCGTGCACACAGGACGAAGGAGAAAGACAGAGAGAGAAAGAGAGAAGGGAAGGGAAAGAGAGGGAGAGAGAGAGAGACAGGAGAGACAGACAGACAGACAGACAGACAGACAGACACAGACACAGACACAGACACAGATACAGACACAGCACACAGAGACAGACAGACAGCCAGAGAGAGAAGGGGAGGGAAGAGAGGGAGAGGGAGAGGGAGAGAGAGAGACAGACACACACAGACAGACAGACAGACAGACAGTCAGACAGACAGACAGAATGACAGAGAGAGAGAGAGAGAAAGAGAGAATGAGAGAGAGAGAGATCATGAGAGAGAGAAAGAGAGAGAGAGAGAGAGAGTGAGAGAGAGAAAGAGAGAGAGAGAGAGAGAGAGAGAGATCAGATTCAGACTTCAGCTGGTATCTTTATACAGACCACAACCCCTTAGACGGGGGGGGGGGGGGGGGGGGGGGGTGCACATAACTATACGTTCTCACAATCGTATAAACTTTCATTAGTTCTAAAGATCTTCTATCTGTCCATTCGACACGTAGTAGTCTCCGATAAAACCACAAATCTGCTGCCTCAATTCTTCCATCTGTCCATTTGAAACGTAGTGGTCTCCCGTAAAAGCGCATCTTCCGCTGCCTCAATTCTTCAGTTTTTTTCTGAGAGTCCAGGCTTCGCTGCCATAAATCACAAGAAAATTAAAAAACAAACAAACAAACAAACAAAACAAACAAAACAAACAACCAAAAAATACACTTAAATTTGTAAAGAGGCATACAGCACTCACCTCTCTCTGGTCGTATGTAACAATGTTCCCTTTTTTTTTTTTTCGATTAAAAAGCGAAAATCAGCTCAGTGACCAAACCTGATGTTGACAAACTCCTTTCCCGTTCCCTTTAAGTTGAATTTTAGGAGTCACAGCAAAGGCAGGTAAAAACCAAAATCTCGAAATGGGACGGCTGGAAGGAGGGAAAGATATGGCGTCCCTCCAGCTGCAAATGTGAAACATTACATGATAATAATAAACTTTTATTTGCTTATTTGCTTTTGGCATTCCGACTTTTTTTCTCTCTCAGAATGAATGGTAAAGTTAGAACAGCGATGCCGATTAAAAAAAACGAAACAGGGAGAAGCCCCAGGACCAGACAATATGACTACAGAAATGATTGAAGCTCTAGATGAATTTGGATTGAAAAAGAAACAGTCTTCATAAATGAAATTTATGACACCGGAAAAATCCCCAAAGATGTGTCAAAGTCATTTTTCATTGCATTTCCAAAGAAAGCAAGGGCCATAGAATGCAAACTCCGTCGTGCAACCAGCTTCATGAGTCATGTGCCAAAGATTCTGTTAAGAATAATCGTGATGAAGACAAGGAACAGAATCAAACCAGAAATAGCAGAAGAACAATAGGGATTTGTCGAAGGGAAAGGAACTGTAAATGCTACGAACTCTCATAGAAAGAGCAACTGATTTGAATAAGGATCTGTCTGTATGTTCTGTTGACTATACTAAGGCTTTTGATCGGGTAGGACATGAAGAATTGATCAAACAACTGAAAAAAGCTGAATATTCATGAAAAAGATCTAAGAATATAAAGAATATGTACTGTGGACAGACAGCGGCACTGAAAATAGAAAATGATATAAGCTCTTTTCAAAACATCAAAGGGGTCAGACAATGATGTGTTCTGTCACCAGATTTGTTCTCACTGTATAGCGAAAGCATAATGACCACTGAAAAAAATGCCCTGGGGTAAAATATAAAGGAAAAGTATAAACAATCTTTGTTGTGCAGATAGCACAGTTCTAATTGCAGAAATTTTTTAAAAGACCAACAAATTCTTGTGAATATAATAGAAGCAGAAAGCAGAAATAAAGGGCTGGAGCTAAACAGTAAGAAGACTGACGTCATGGCAAGCATTGAAAAACAAAACAAACAAACAAAACAAGAAATCCCGTCATGCAAGATAATAAGAAATGGCATAACAATGAGACACGTTGAAAAGTTGAAATATCTGGGAACAGTCATCTCACCAGACGGCAGATGCACGGTGGAAATAGCTAGCAGAATTGACCCATCTAAAACAGCATTCAAGAAAATCAAAAGCATTCTTACTAACAAATACCTATCAATTGATATCAAGAAGAGAATTCTTTTGTGTTATATAGAACCAACACTGCTGTATGGATTCGAAGCCTGGACAATCAACAAGCAAAGTCCGAGCAAGATTGAGTCAGCTGAATGGTGGTTTCTAAGAAGAATTTTGCGAGTTTCATGGATAGCAAAGAAAACAAACGAAACAGTCTTGAAAGAAGCAAACACAAAATAGAATATTAATGAAGAACATTAGGTAAAAGACAAGCAACATTTACAGGACACTTCATGAAGCAAGAGAAACTAAAGCACCTGCACACAACAGGAAAAGCTAGGGGTAAAAGAGGACCAGGTAGACACAGGGAGAA
>JAPXFY010000029.1:46458941-46463941 GCA_030674185.1 Monoplex corrugatus
AATCGTATAAACTTTCATTAGTTCTAAAGATCTTCTATCTGTCCATTCGACACGTAGTAGTCTCCGATAAAACCACAAATCTGCTGCCTCAATTCTTCCATCTGTCCATTTGAAACGTAGTGGTCTCCCGTAAAAGCGCATCTTCCGCTGCCTCAATTCTTCAGTTTTTTTTCTGAGAGTCCAGGCTTCGCTGCCATAAATCACAAGAGAATTAAAAAACAAACAAACAAACAAACAAACAAAACAAACAACCAAAAAATACACTTAAATTTGTAAAGAGGCATACAGCAGAAACAGCTAAGAAAACCTTGTTCAGACGTTCTTGTCACACATGACATACTGTACACTCTGCACTCACCTCTCTCTGGTCGTATGTAACAATGTTCCCCCCCCCCCCCCCCTTTTTTTTTTTTTTCGATTAAAAAGCGAAAATCAGCTCAGTGACCAAACCTGATGTTGACAAACTCCTTTCCCGTTCCCTTTAAGTTGAATTTTAGGAGACACAGCAAGGGCAGGTAAAAACCAAAATCTCGAAATGGGACGGCTGGAAGGAGGGAAAGATATGGCGTCCCTCCAGCTGCAAATGTGAAACATTACATGATAATAATAAACTTTTATTTGCTTATTTGCTTTTGGCATTCCGACTTTTTTTTCTCTCAGAATGAATGGTAAAGTTAGAACAGCGATGCCAATTAAAAAAAATGAAACAGGGAGAAGCCCCAGGACCAGACAATATGACTACAGAAATGATTGAAGCTCTAGATGAATTTGGATTGAAAAAGAAACAGTCCTCATAAATGAAATTTATGACACCGGAAAAATCCCCAAAGATGTGTCAAAGTCATTTTTCATTGCATTTCCAAAGAAAGCAGGGGCCATAGAATGCAAACTCCGTCGTGCAAACCAGCTTCATGAGTCATATGCCAAAGATTCTGTTAAGAATAATCGTGATGAAGACAAGGAACAGAATCAAACCAGAAATAGCAGAAGAACAATGTGGATTTGTCGAAGGGAAAGGAACTGTTAATGCTACGAACTCTCATAGAAAGAGCAACTGATTTGAATAAGGATCTGTCTGTATGTTCTGTTGATTATACTAAGGCTTTTGATCGGGTAGGACATGAAGAATTGATCAAACAACTGAAAAAAGCTGAATATTCATGAAAAAGATCTAAGAATATAAAGAATATGTATTGTGGACAGACAGCGGCACTGAAAATAGAAAATGATATAAGCTCTTTTCAAAACATCAAAGGGGTCAGACAAGGATGTGTTCTGTCACCAGATTTGTTCTCACTGTATAGCGAAAGCATAATGACCACTGAAAAAAATGCCCTGGGGTAAAATATAGAGGAAAAGTGATAAACAATATTTGTTGTGCAGATAGCACAGTTCTAATTGCAGAAAAATTTTTAAAAGACCAACAAATTCTTGTGAATATAATAGAAGCAGAAAGCAGAAATAAAGGGCTGTAGCTAAACAGTAAGAAGACTGACGTCATGCCAATCATTGAAAAACAAAACAAACAAACAAACAAACAAACAAACAAACAAAACAAGAAATCCCGTCATGCAAGATAATAAGAAATGGCAGAACAATGAGACACGTTGAAAAGTTGAAATATCTGGGAACAGTCATCTCACCAGACGGCAGATGCACGGTGGAAATAGCTAGCAGAATTGGCCCATCTAAAACAGCATTCAAGAAAATCAAAAGCGTTCTTACTAACAAATACCTATCAATTGATATCAGGAAGAGAATTCTTTTGTGTTATATAGAACCAACACTGCTATATGGATTCGAAGCCTGGACAATCAACAAGCAAAGTCCGAACAAGATTGAGTCAGCTGAATGGTGGTTTCTAAGAAGAATGTTGAGAGTTTCATGGATAGCAAAGAAAACAAACGAAACAGTCTTGAAAGAAGCAAACACAAAATATAATATTAATGAAGAACATTAGGTAAAAGACAAGAAACATTTACAGGACACTTCATGAAGCAAGAGAAACTAAAGCACCAGCACACAACAGGAAAAGCTAGGGGATAAAAGAGGACCAGGTAGACACAGGGAGAAAATAATTATTAGTTTTGCAGAATGGATGAAGACAGAAAGCGGGTGGTGGAGGGGGGGGGGGGTGTACTTGCAGCGACAAGGGAGAGATTCGTATGGAGGGCCATGATTGCCAACGCCATGCGGCAAGGCACATGAAGATGATGATGATGATGATGATGATGATGATGATGATGATGATGATGATGATGATGATGATGATGATGATGATGATGAGATGATCAGAAAAATCTCCACCTATTTACCCACCAGGCGGGAGGTACCCAGGCAGGATCGAACCCCAGACCTTTGGCTTGGAAGTACAATGTGGTGTTACTCACTCCATTATCTAGTTCGAAAATCTTGAAAAATGAAAACATATAAACATAACGTTACCGTTGGGTCGAATGCAGAGCGGGTGGGATGGCGAAGTGACAAAGAGAGAGAAAGAGAGAGAGAGAGGAGAGAGAGAGAGAGAGGAGAGAGAGAGAGAGAAGAGAAAGAGAGAGAGAGAGAGAGAGAGAGAGAAGAGGAGAAGAGAAAAGAGAGAGAGAAATGGAAAGAGAGAGAGAGAGACAAACAGACAGAGTGATAGAGAGATACAGAGACAGAGAGACAGACAGACAGAAACACACACACACACACACAGAAACACACAGACACACACATACACAGAGGCAAATACAGACAGACAGACAGCACAGACACACACACACACACACACACACACGACACACACACACACACACACACACACACACACACACACACACACACACACACACACACACACACACACACACACACACGAGACACACATACACATAAATGTCTCTTATCTCCCACCAACACTATCACCCCAACTGTCTCAGCCCATCCATCCTCCACCATATATAAGTAAAGATAACCACTGCAGTTATTAACACGCATAAACATTAACAAATAAATGAACATATAAATAAAAGATTAGATAAGTAGAAGAAAGAATAAATATTAAAAACAAAAAAACTTCTACACAATTTCCAATCTTTCTGATCTTTTTGACATGTTAACGTCCCATAAAAAAAAACATTTAACAGAAAAGCATTCATGCAATCAAAAGTATTACCATGGAAGAAGTGTCTGACTCATTTCTCCCATTTGACGCCAGCAGATTTCCATAGACACACCACCCCTTCCACGGCGAAAAAGCGGCATCGCTGCTGCAGTCAGCACACACGCTGACGCTCAATTGTTAAGGCTTTAACTGGTCATACTACTCTTAAGTGGAAAGCTGTGTGTCTGATCCCATCACCTCACTTCTCTCCTTCGCCGGGATCGGCGGTAGAAACCGCGCTCGACGCAACCAGTCTTCTCCAGGTCACACGATTGAGACGTCTGTGGGCGACCTCCTGGATCCCCAGACCACAGACATCAGCGATGTTGTTGAAGTAGGATGTGTTCTGTCGTTACTATTTTCTCCTCACCTAAACTTTCCCATTGCAGGACTGTTGATGTCAAATCTGTTTTGGTGTGTCTGATGGCATGGCCTACATATTTCAACTTTCTTTTGTTGATCTCTGTCAGCAGTTGGCGCTTAACACCCAGTTCCTTTAATACGCTGTTGTTTTGTTCTTCTGTCTGTCCAGTTGGATACTTGCAGATACATGTAGATCCGTATGGAGGGTCATGACTGCCAATGCCATGCAGCAAGGCACGTCATCATGATGATGGTGAATATGGGCATCACCCCCCCCCCCCACCTCCTAAACGGAGCATGGAGTATATGGCCGCTTAGTCTGCATACAGAGAGACAGAGAGACAGGGACAGAGACAGAGACAGAGACAGAGCCACAGACGGAGAGAGAGAGAGAGAGAGAGAGAGAGAGAGAGAGAGAGAGAGAGAGACAAAGACAAAGACAGAGACACACAGACAGACAGACACATAGACATACAGACACAGGAAACACATAAACACACACACACACACACACAACATACACACACACACACACACACACACACACACACACACACACACACACACACACACACACACATACACACACACACACACACACACACCACATACACACATACAGACAGCGTTAAAAATTTTCCCTTCACATTGTTGATGTTAATTGTTAGTATTCATTGTTAGTGTTAAGATCTTATCCCATTTTTCTATTTTCCCACCTGCTTACGTCTCTTACTCTGTCTCCCCTCTGATCCCAAACCAACCCGCCCAACTCTCATCCTCCATTCCCCCCCCCCCCCCCCCCCCCCCCGTCTAATATCACTCATAGTGAAAAGACGTTAAATCAAAGAACGAACACATACAGACAAACAAACACACACACACACACACACACATACCCTCCCCCCCGCCCATACCCATGATCCCTATTCCATCAGCAGGGCACACCGACCTTCTGTATTACCGTCAAAAGGTACACTGGACCTTTTGAACATCTGCTAAAATCGGTCAAGAAACGAAAACTCTGTTGGTATGGCCATGTAACAAGATCTATTGACCTTGCTAGATGAAACCTCCAGGAATTCGTTGAGGGGAAGAGACAGAAGGGTAAGAAAGAAAAAAAAACAAAAAAAACAGCAACAAACAATAACAATAACAACAACAGCAACGACAAACAACAATAACCAAACAACAACAACAATAACAACAACACAAATCGGCTGACAACTTTGCTGAATGGACAGAGAAACCATTTGTAGAGACCCAGGCATTGGCACAAGACCAACAGATCTGGAGAAATCTGCTGATCTGTTCTTTAACGCGGTGCCTCATTGACTCTTCACGGAGCTATGAGAGGAAGAGAGGGGAGGGGAGGTGGACGGAAGAAAGGGGGGGGGGAGAGGGAAGAGAAGGAGACGGAAGAGGGGGAAGGAGAAGATGAAAAAGAAGAAAGAAAGAGAGAAAGAAAGAGAGAAAGAAGAAGAAGAGAAGAAGA
>JAPXFY010000029.1:46476441-46506441 GCA_030674185.1 Monoplex corrugatus
TTTGATTTCACCTTTCCGTCGCTTTTTTTTTAATTTGTTTTATTATTATTATTATTTTTTTTTGGACCGTGTCTTGTTGTTCTCTCTCCACGCTCTACCCCCTCCTCTGTGTGTGTATGTGTGTGTGTGTGTGTGTGTGTATGTGTGTGTGTATGTGTGATTGTGTGTGTGTGTGTGTGTCGTATGTGTGAGTTCGTTCGTTCCTTGATTTAACGTCTTTTCACTATAAGTGATATTAGACGGATGTGTGAGTGTGTGTGTATGTTTGTGTGTATCTGTGAGTATGCGTGTGTATGTGTTGTGTGTGTGTGTATGTGTATGTGCGTGCGTGTGTGTGAGACCCAAGCAAAAGAGATGAAGAAAGATAGCTTTTCCGAGCGCGCGTGTGTGTGCGTGTGTGTGTGTGCGCGAGTGTGTGTGCGTGTGTGTGTGCGTGTGACCAAGCAAAAGAAAGGCAGTTTTTCTGAGCGTGTGTGTGTATGTGCGTGCGTGTATGTGTGTGCGTGCGTGTATGTGTGAGTGTGTGTGTATGAACGTGCGTGTTTGTCTCTTCGAGTGTATGTATGCGTGCGTATGCATGTGTGTGTCTGTGCGTGCGTGTGTGTACGTGTGCGCGCGTGCGTGCATGTGTATGTGTGCGTATGTGTGAGCATATATCTGTGCATGTGCACATGTGCGTGCATGTGTACGTGTGCGTGTGTGTGTGTGTGTGTTTGTTTGTATGTTTGTGTGTATGAGTGTGTTTGTGTGTGCGTGAAAGTTGAGGAAGCCTAATGCATATTTTTGGAAGTCGTAACAAAACAGGAGTCAAGATCAAGTGCACACAATCAAAACAAAACTAAGAGAAACAAACAAACAAACAAACCCGAAATGATTGAGACACACATACCCCCACACTCCCCCGAAGACTAACACCGCAGGTGTCTGTATTTCCTGGGCCTGATTGAAGCCACAATATATCATGATAAAACAACCCTCTCATGCAGTCTCAATCCCAGTTGGAACTTCAGAGCATCGTAATTATTCTCCTCCTCATCATCATCGCGTTATATAAACAGTGCCAGCTTCTGTTACCTTTAAATGATGCAGAAAATGGGACAAAAAGGAAAAAAAAAAAAAGGTAAACACAGATTATCCCCCCCCCCCCCCCCAAAGTGCGATGATCCTTTAAACAATGTGGTGTACGAAATGGAACAGCAAATTAAGACACATTTAAAAAAAAAAAAGATCAATGAAGAGGAGAGAATGTTACGATCATCATCATTATCCTGCTGCATGGCGTTGGCGATCATGGCCCTCCACACAAATCTATCTTTTGTTTCTGCAAGTACATCTCCCACCTTTTCTGTCCTCATCCACACCAGAAATCCGTCCTATATTTTCTCCCTGGGTCTACCTAGAGCTCTTTTTCTGTCCAGCTTTCCTTTTGTGGCTAGAATCTTAAGTTTCTCTTGCCTCATGAAACGTCCTATAAAATTAATGTTGCTTGTCTTTTCCTAATCTTCTTCATTAATGTTTGATTTGTATTTGCTTCTTTCAAGACTGTCTTGTTTTCTTTGCTGTCCAAAGAACATTCATTTTCTTTGCTGTCCAAAGAACCTTTATTTTCTCTACTGTCCAAAGAACATTCTTCTTAGAAACCACATTTCAGTTGCCTCAATCTTGTTCTTTGTGTGTTGACTGTCCAAATTTAAACATAACTAAGGACAGTATAATACATAAATATGGGTTTAAATTACCTAAAATTGCTTCAGCATGTCTCATTTCTCAAGAGCCAAAAATGCACTTAAAACACATTCTCAAGTACCAGTCCTAAGAGAAAGTGCACAAGAGTTTATTGAACATTCACAGATGAATAAACCAGCAGGGCAGAAAATGATAGGAAAAAATGACAGAAAGCAAAGAAGCAAGGAAGAAACAAAGTAAGTGACAGAAAAGAGGAAATTTCTAGCACATAATTTCCAGTAAGGCAAGGAAACTATTTATTAAGAACCCCTGGTTTCCCCACACCAGGGTTCACCAGTCATAAAACTATCTGATTGCACAGAATCCTCTCGATAAATTTTATTTTGTTAGTGCCAAATCAGATGTGTGTGTGTGTGTGTGTGTGTGTGTGTGTGTGTGTGTGTGTGTGGTGTGCGTGTGCGTGTGCGTGCATGGTGTGTGTGCGTGTTTGGGATGAGCACACCAAATGCCTTCAAGGGAGATAACAAAAACATCCCACATTTACACAGACAGCTTGTTGTAACAGCACTTCTCGTTTTAGATGCCTTGTACAGCGGTTTAATAGCAAACTGTTTTATATTGTTTTTACTCAGTGATGACATCAATATGGCAAGACTGGATGAACAGAAGACGCGGAGAGAGAGAGAGAGAGAGAGAGAGAGAGAGAGAGAGAGAGAGATGAAGAGAGAGGAGAGAGAGAGAGAGAGAGAGAGAGAAAGAGAGAGAGAGGCAGACACAGACAAACACACAGAGAAAGAATGGTAGAGAAAGAGACAGAGAGACAGAGAGAGAGAGAGACAGAGAGAGAGAAAAAAAATAAGAAAGAGAAAGGTAAAGCGAACAAAAGATGAGGCACACACATACAACACCAATGATAAAACACAAGAAACTATAAGTATTTCAACACATTTCACAGGTATTTATTGAAGAAAAATACTTCTACTGGGATTCTGACTTCTTGCTTTTCACCTGAGCGGCAATACGATCAAGGTCACGTCGACCCTGAGCTGTCAGTTTGCGCCCTCTGCACACAAAAGCATACAAAACTATATAAGCCTATCAGTTACACAGATTAAAAACTGATAATAATTTTTATCATCATTACTATTATTATCATCTGTGTATGATCTGCTCGGCACTCGGCATCTACTGGCCAGAGAAAATCTCCACCAAGACGCTCTACTCTCGGACTGATCAGGCACAGCCTTCGAATGCAGACAAGGTGTCCCACTCCCCTGGGTGACATATTGTCTGCTAACCTCAGCGACCGTGTCAACCTTCGACGTGGACAAGGCAGAACCCTGACTCTGAGGGCTGATGTTACAAATGATCTTGACCACCTCAGCGTTTCCCCAGCAATTGTCATGAACATGAACAGCATCCAATGTTCACAATTGATTGGTTCGTTCTAATTTGCTGAGCGTTAAATATATAATATCTTAATTATCACTATCAGTGTTTAAAGCCCAGCTGACTGTTCAGAGCCATATCAAGGCTATAATGATCTCAAACAACACTCTCTCTAAACACATTGATGACCCTGAAAAAAAAATAAAATTGTGAAAATGAATCTGAAATGCATAAGCATAATAATTGAATAATAATAATAATAATAATAATAATAATGAACATTTATGGCGCTTAATCTAAAAAAAGCCCTAAGCGCTTACAGTAAACACACACACACACGCACACACAACACACGCACACGCACACACACACACACACACACACACACACCCTCACGCACACACACACACACACACACACACACACACACACACACACACACACACACACACACACACACCACACCCACACACACACACACTCACACACACACACACACACACCCGCATACACACACACACGCGCGCGGGCACAGATTTCAAGGTGGCAGCAGAAGTAAGAGTACAGAACTACAGGTTAGGATTTAAAAAGAGTGGTTTTTAGACTGGACTTAAACGAAGAAAGGGTACAGGTAGAGCGGAGAGGAAAGGGAAGTTTGTTCCAAATAGAGGGGGCCTGATAAGAAAAAGCACGTTCACCAAGAGTTTTGTTGCGGAAGCGTGGGATTCTAAGTAGGTGGGCATCAGTAGAAGAGCGTAGCTCTCTGGAGGGAATGTAAACAGTCAGGAGATCAGAAAGATAGGGGGGAGCTAGACCAGCCAGAGACTTATGGCATAGGAGGGAAAGTTTATAGTCAATACGCTTTCGAACAGGAAGCCAGTGTAGAGTTAGAAGCAGAGGGGAAACATGAGTTGACCTTGGGCATTTCCGTACAAGGCGAGCAGCGTTATTTTGAACTTTTTGCAATTTGGATAAGAGTGTTTGGGGGCAGCCAGCAAGAAGCGAGTTACAGTAGTCGAGTCTGGAAAGAATGAGTGCAGAAATGAGAGTTATAGTGCTTTCTTCAGATAGAAGATGACGCACAGAACTGATCCGTCGAAGTTCTAAGTAACAAGCACGACAGACAGAGGATACCTGGCTGTGGAAGGAAAGAGTTTGGTCCAGTACAACTCCAAGATTACGCACGGATGTGGAAGTGTGGATTACCGAGTCTTCAAGCTGGATAGAAACAGGGATAGGCACAGTAGACAGAAGTCGCTTTGATGCAATAAATATAAATTCTGTTTTGTCATTATTCAGCTGGAGTTTGTTGCATGTCATCCAAGACTTTATGTCAGAAATGCAGAGCTGTGTGCGTTGAATTATAGAAGGGATAGTGGAGGGATGGCCAGACATGTAGATTTGGTTGTCATCAGAAAAACAGTGATGGGATATGTGATGATGGGCTACAATGTCAGAGATGGGCTGAGTGTACAAAATAAAGAGAATAGGGCCTAAGACAGAGCCCTGAGGAACACCGTACTTCAAGATGGTAGGATTAGAAGAGACACCATTTATGGAGACAACTTGTACACGACCAGAAAGGTAGGATTGAAACCATGACAGAGCAATGCCAGAGATACCAAAAATATTCTGAAGTCGAGAAAGAAGAGTATTGTGATCAATAGTGTCGAAGGCAGAAGAGAGATCAAGAAGAGAGAGAAGGGACACCTGACCATTGTCTAGAGTAGATAGCAGATCATTCACAATCTTCAAAAGAGCAGTCTCTGTACTATGACCAGAGCGATAGGCAGATTGCAAAGGATAGAGAAGGCTGTTGCAATCCAGGTGTTCCTGGAGTTGGAGAAGGGCGATCTTTTCAATAATCTTAGAAAGAAAGGACAGATTGGAAACAGGACGGTAGTTTTTCAGGTTTTCAGGATCAAGGGAGGGTTTCTTTAGAAGAGGTTGAACAATAGCTGTCTTGAGAATAGAAGGAAAACATCCAGAAGTGAGAGAGTCATTTACAATGACAGTGAATACACAAAACCCTACATAAAAACTGGCCTATCATCATCATGTGCCCTGCCGCTGGCAATCATGGCCCTCCATACGAATCTAACCCTTGTCGCTGCAAGTACATCGCCCATCCTCTCTGTCTTCAGCCATCCTGTAAGTCTGTCAAATATTTTCTCCCTGGGTCTACCTGGTGCTCTCTTACCCTCCAGCTTTCCTGTTGTGACCAGATGCTCTAATTTTTCTTACCTCATAAAATGTCCTATAAATGTTGCGTGTCTTTTCCTAATCTTCTTTATTAATATTAAGATATTCTTGTGTCGGCCTCCTTCAAGACTGTTTCGTTTGTTTTCTTTGCTGTCCATGGAACTCTCAACATTCTTCTGATAAAAACTGGTGTACAGTACCTATAACTGCCACATACCAATTCACACTTCCTCAGAACTAAAAATCCAGTCACTGTACCTATCCAATTATCCATCCTAATAGACAGGAAGCATGTAAGACTTTTACAGAAAACATACAGATGGAGAACCAGCAAGGCTGAAAATGATAAAAGAGGAGATGATCTAATGGAAAAGAGCAAGACAGAAACAAAGACAGTGACAAAAAAGAAAGGAAATTCTAGCACAGATTTTCAAGAAGGTGGGAATACTACCGATACTGAAAGAGCCCCCCATCCCCACCCCAAATTCCCGCATGGATTGGGAGAGGGGGATGATAAAGATAATCTTTAACTCTTTCACCGCCAAGTTTCCCCAGAAATGGTACTCCTCAGTGCCAAATATATTTTGGGCAGTCAATTTTGCAGCGCAGTATGCATTTTTAAAAGCTTATATCTCAAAGACTACTAAAGATTTTCACTTACTTTTTTTTTGCTGTGTAAAGGGCAGATGTTGTATTTATACATGAATGCTTGCTTATGCTTATGTGCTTGATTGATTTTCCCACAGATAATCTTATTATTTATAAAGAAAAACAATTTTTTTCATACGGTTTATAAGTTGTACTACTGACCTTATTTCATGAGTTGTGCGCCAGATATCATTATAATAAATGAGGAAAAGCAATGGAAAATCTACACACAAAGTCAGCTGTCTGCTTATTCTACTTGGAGTGGTAAACAATGCGTGTCAATTTGCAGCCATTTTGGAGAAAACGCTTCGGAGAAAACGTCATGTAAATTCCAACAATTAACAAAGCCACACTTTGGCCTTACTACTAAAAAACTAGGTCGCTGGGTAAAGTTTAAAAATAGCACAGTCGCCTGCATTCACCAGTGGAGCTGACAGAAGCTTTCTACCCGCGTGAAAAGTTATCGTTTAGCATGACCCCTCCAAGTCGCACAAATGCGACCATGGTGGTCGTATGGGAAGTCGCTTGATTGCGACCATGGCGGGAAAACAGTTAATATTATCAATAAATTTGTTTTATGCAGCAGTGCACACACAGCCTCTAGCCCACCCATCTGCATGTAAACACAGACCTGACCTGTTATTAGCTGGGAAAGGTAAAGCAATGAAGGACAGAAGCAGGGCCATCCCTCATGAAGATGGCCTGGCAGTAGGGGGAGTCTGCTGAACCTCACTGCCCTATAATAACTTGAGGTCTATAACACCCCCATCTACTTGTGATAAACAATGAAGATCACCTGCCAATCCCCATTAAACACTCAAGACTAACGTACAGGCAGCACCGAGTGTAGTAAATGGTACTGACAGTAGCAAGCTGTACATCCCGTTAACATTCAAGTCTAGCATATAGGCAATACTGAGTGTAGTAAATGGTACTGACAGTAGCAAGCTGTACATCCCGTTAACATTCAAGTCTAGCATATAGGCAATACTGAGTGTAGTAAATGGTACTGACAGTAGCAAGCTGTACATCCCGTTAACATTCAAGTCTAGCATATAGGCAATACTGAGTGTAGCAAATGGTACTGACAGTAGCAAGCTGTACATCCCGTTAACATTCAAGTCTAGCATATAGGCAATACTGAGTGTAGCAAATGATACTGACAGTAGCAAGCTGTACATCCCGTTAACATTCAAGTCTAGCATATAGGCAATACTGAGTGTAGCAAATGGTACTGACAGTAGCAAGCTGTACATCCCGTTAACATTCAAGTCTAGCATATAGGCAATACTGAGTGTAGCAAATGGTACTGACAGTAGCAAGCTGTACATCCCGTTAACATTCAAGTCTAGCATATAGGCAATACTGAGTGTAGTAAATGATACTGACAGTAGCAAGCTGTACATCCCGTTAACATTCAAGTCTAGCATATAGGCAATACTGAGTGTAGTAAATGGTACTGACAGTAGCAAGCTGTACATCCCGTTAACATTCAAGTCTAGCATATAGGCAATACTGAGTGTAGTAAATGATACTGACAGTAGCAAGCTGTACATCCGTTAACATTCAAGTCTAGCATATAGGCAATACTGAGTGTAGTAAATGGATACTGACAGTAGCAAGCTGTACATCCGTTAACATTCAAGTCTCGTAGCATATAGGCAATACTGAGTGTAGTAAATGATACTGACAGTTAGCAAGCTGTACATCCCGTTAACATTCAAGTCTAGCATATAGGCAATACTGAGTGTAGCAAATGATACTGACAGTAGCAAGCTGTACATCCCGTTAACATTCAAGTCTAGCATATAGGCAATTTACTGAGTGTAGAAATGGTACTGACAGTAGCAAGCTGTACATCCCGTTAACATTCAAGTCTAGCATATAGGCAATACTGAGTGTAGAAATGTACTGACAGTAGCAAGCTGTACATCCCGTTAACATTCAAGTCTAGCATATAGGCAATACTGAGTGTAGCAAATGGTACTGACAGTAGCAAGCTGTACATCCCGTTAACATTCAAGTCTAGCATATAGGCAATACTGAGTGTAGCAAATGGTACTGACAGTAGCAAGCTGTACATCCCGTTAACATTCAAGTCTAGCATATAGGCAATACTGAGTGTAGCTAAATGATACTGACAGTAGCAAGCTGTACATCCCGTTAACATTCAAGTCTAGCATATAGGCAATACTGAGTGTAGTAAATGATACTGACAGTAGCAAGCTGTACATCCCGTTAACATTCAAGTCTAGCATATAGGCAATACTGAGTGTAGCAAATGATACTGACAGTAGAAGCTGTACATCCCTGTTAACATTCAAGTCTAGCATATAGGCAATACTGAGTGTAGCAAATGATACTGACAGTAGCAAGTGTACATCCCGTTAACATTCAAGTCTAGCATATAGGCAATACTGAGTGTAGTAAATGGTACTGACAGTAGCAAGCTGTACATCCCGTTAAACATTCAAGTCTAGCATATAGGCAATACGAGTGTAGTAAATGGTACTGACAGTAGCAAGCTGTACATCCCGTTAACATTCAAGTCTAGCATATAGGCAATACGAGTGTAGCAAATGATACTGACAGTAGCAAGCTGTACATCCCGTTAACATTCAAGTCTAGCATATAGGCAATACTGAGTGTAGCAAATGGTACTGACAGTAGCAAGCTGTACATCCCGTTAACATTCAAGTCTAGCATATAGGCAATACTGAGTGTAGTAAATGATACTGACAGTAGCAAGCTGTACATCCCGTTAACATTCAAGTCTAGCATATAGGCAATACTGAGTGTAGCAAATGATACTGACAGTAGCAAGCTGTACATCCCGTTAACATTCAAGTCTAGCATATAGGCAATACTGAGTGTAGCAAATGGTACTGACAGTAGCAAGCTGTACATCCCGTTAACATTCAAGTCTAGCATATAGGCAATACTGAGTGTAGCAAATGGTACTGACAGTAGCAAGCTGTACATCCCGTTAACATTCAAGTCTAGCATATAGGCAATACTGAGTGTAGTAAATGATACTGACAGTAGCAAGCTGTACATCCCGTTAACATTCAAGTCTAGCATATAGGCAATACTGAGTGTAGCAAATGGTACTGACAGTAGCAAGCTGTACATCCCGTTAACATTCAAGTCTAGCATATAGGCAATACTGAGTGTAGCAAATGTACTGACAGTAGCAAGCTGTACATCCCGTTAACATTCAAGTCTAGCATATAGGCAATACTGAGTGTAGAAATGATACTGACAGTAGCAAGCTGTACATCCCGTTAACATTCAAGTCTAGCATATAGGCAATACTGAGTGTAGAAATGATACTGACAGTAGCAAGCTGTACATCCCGTTAACATTCAAGTCTAGCATATAGGCAATACTGAGTGTAGCAAATGATACTGACAGTAGTAAGCTGTACATCCCTTTAACATTCAAGTCTAGCATATAGGCAATACTGAGTGTAGCAAATGATACTGACAGTAGCAAGATGTACATCCCGTTAACATTCAAGTCTAGCATATAGGCAATACCGAGTGTAGTAAATGGTACTGACAGTAGCAAGCTGTACATCCCGTTAAAATTCAAGTCTAGCATATAGGCAATACCGAGTGTAGTAAATGGTACTGACAGTAGCAAGCTGTACATCCCGTTAACATTCAAGTCTAGCATATAGGCAATACCGAGTGTAGCAAATGATACTGACAGTAGCAAGCTGTACATCCCGTTAATATTCAAGTCTAGCATATAGGCAATACTGAGTGCAGCAAATGGTACTGACAGTAGCAAGCTGTACATCCCGTTAACATTCAAGTCTAGCATATAGGCAATACTGAGTGTAGTAAATGATACTGACAGTAGCAAGCTGTACATCCCGTTAACATTCAAGTCTAGCATATAGGCAATACTGAGTGTAGCAAATGATACTGACAGTAGCAAGCTGTACATCCCGTTAACATTCAAGTCTAGCATATAGGCAATACTGAGTGTAGCAAATGGTACTGACAGTAGCAAGCTGTACATCCCGTTAACATTCAAGTCTAGCATATAGGCAATACTGAGTGTAGCAAATGGTACTGACAGTAGCAAGCTGTACATCCCGTTAACATTCAAGTCTAGCATATAGGCAATACTGAGTGTAGGAAATGATACTGACAGTAGCAAGCTGTACATCCCGTTAACATTCAAGTCTAGCATATAGGCAATACTGAGTGTAGCAAATGGTACTGACAGTAGCAAGCTGTACATCCCGTTAACATTCAAGTCTAGCATATAGGCAATACTGAGTGTAGCAAATGGTACTGACAGTAGCAAGCTGTACATCCCGTTAACATTCAAGTCTAGCATATAGGCAATACTGAGTGTAGGAAATGATACTGACAGTAGCAAGCTGTACATCCCGTTAACATTCAAGTCTAGCATATAGGCAATACTGAGTGTAGCAAATGGTACTGACAGTAGCAAGCTGTACATCCCGTTAACATTCAAGTCTAGCATATAGGCAATACTGAGTGTAGCAAATGGTACTGACAGTAGCAAGCTGTACATCCCGTTAACATTCAAGTCTAGCATATAGGCAATACTGAGTGTAGCAAATGGTACTGACAGTAGCAAGCTGTACATCCCGTTAACATTCAAGTCTAGCATATAGGCAATACTGAGTGTAGTAAATGATACTGACAGTAGCAAGCTGTACATCCCGTTAACATTCAAGTCTAGCATATAGGCAATACTGAGTGTAGTAAATGATACTGACAGTACCAAGGTTAACGTCCCATTTATACTCAGTAACATCCCATTAACATCAAAACTAGCATGTACTGATATAGGCTGTTACTTGTTTAAAGCCCAGCCGATGTGTGGAGCCATATCAGGACTATAACCGTTTCAAACCACACACAAAACTTCAACAGGGAAAAAAGGTAAAAAAAAAAAAATTAAGTACACATATCAATGCATTAGCACACATAATCTAAGGAGATGCCTCTGGCTCTGACCACTCTGTCCAGCTTATTGCACTGGGGATTTAAAAAACATACACTTAGTACATGTACCCAATTATCAATCCTAGGAGAAAGTACTAATGCTTTATTGAACGCATACAGATGAATGAACCAGCAAGGCAGAAAATGACAGGAAGAAATGACAGAAACCAAGGGAGAAACAGACAGAGTGACAGAAAAGAGAAAATTTCTAGGACAGAATTTCCAGAAGGTGAGGATACTATTATACTGAAAGAGCCCCCTACTACTCCATGGGGGAAAGACGAGAGGGTAAGACATCAGATTTTTCACGTGTATACATATCCACATTCAAGCCATTTCTTTTGTCGCAGTGGATTTACCATGTGAAATTCAAGGTGCTCCCCCCTTTGAGAGCACGTCGCCACAGTGCAGCACCACCCAATTTTTTTTCTTTTTAATTTGACCAAGATTTTAGAATGGCAAGAAGGTTAATTGACTAAAGAAAAGGGCCCTAGGAAATCAGCCTATCTCTTTAATGTTTTATACCAAGGCAGCTGGGTGAAAGCCCTACTCTTCAGAATTTTCAACTACTGTGGGATCTTCAGCATGCACAGGTCAGAAAGCACATGGGTCCGACAGAAAGGGAAGGACAAGGCAGAAACAAAGCGAGCGGCAGAAAAGAGGAAATTCCGTAACAGCCAGCATATACCAAGCCATAACTGAGCCACCCACCAGACAACACTGTACTGCTACAGGGTCACTGCCATGGAGTTTACAATATGTTTTTATCTAACACACTTAGGACATATTCCTTTCAGCAGAGTTCAGCAGTGTCCGTTATAGTCCTGACATGGCTCTACTCGGTCGGCTGGGCTTTAAACAACAACAACAACAATAACAATAACAATGTGTCTGTTCTTATCAAACGTACTTAGGACATATTCATTTCCGCAGAGTTCAACAGTGTCCGTTCTTATCTAACATACTTTGGGCATATTCATTTCCGCAGAGTTCAACAGTGTCCATTCTTATCCAACATACTTTGGACATAATTCATTTCAGCACAATCCAACAGCGCCCGTTCTTATCCAACATACTAAGGACATCACCTCAATAAGTCCCCTATACAGAGCAACTGCTCAGTCATGGAGCTAGACTGAGTGAGCGACCCCCAAGGTAAGGAACTTGCCACCACATGAAAGAAAATGAAACTGGTCAGTTATTTAAATTGGTTAAGTAGCAGAGGAGTTTCATAACCCACAATCGTAGGGGAGAGAGAGGGTAGACATCTTAACATTTTTACGTGGATCTGCACATCGCAATACCTATAAAAAGATGGACATGGGACTGATTTTATACTGGATCAACCCAACCATAAATGCTGGAACTGGGCGCACAAGAAAGTATTGCCGGCATTACTGAAAAAAAAGAAAAAAAAAGCATTCATCGAAATTGCAGAGTGAGTCAACCTTTTGACTCCAGCACACTATCCACCAACTGCAAAAAAAAAAAAAACCCTTTGACTCCGTCAAACTGCAGGAAGCTGGTGGATAGGGTGAGGGAGTCAAAGGGTTAAGATTTTGCTTTGCTTGCATGGTTGACAACGAAGGACGCTGGCAGACAGGGTGTGGGAGTCAAAACGGTTAAGCAGAGCAGAGAACATAACCAAACCACAAACGATAAAAGGACAGTTTGCAGTGCAAGGCAGTGAACCTACCCAGAGTTGACATCTTTCTCCACCAGTTTCAGACCCTCCAGAGCCTGCAGCACTTTGCGGGCCACCGATCTGTTGGCACGGCAATTGTGACTGGGTGCTGTACCATTACGCTTCTTCGCTGCACACACACAGACACAGACAGACAGACATACAGACACACAGACAGACACACACACGCACATGCACACACACACGCACATGCACACACACAGATCCCAGTGAAACAGATGAACAGATCAACAAATGACACATCTATTACTCCTGGTGATTCTCATTTGTCAAACTGTTTTGAGAGTATACTAATTCCACTTTAAACAAATATTGAAATTCATTTAAAATAAATGTCAAGAGAGACAAACATTAAAACCATTTAATGAACACATTCTCTACACTGGATAGAAATGTTATCTATACACTCATACAGAAACCAATCTCATTTAAATACAAAGGTCTCCAAAAATCACAATTGAAAAGAAAGTTGGATGATGGAATCTCCTTATCAATTCACATCTACTTATAATAACTACCAACAAATCACAGATCCACAAGAAAATGAAGCATGTCCTAATTTAACCACCCAAATTATTATCATCATTATTATTATTATTATTATTACTACTACTATTATTATAATTATTATTATTATTACTACTACTGTTATCATCAGTACCATCATTATAATTAAGTGGTTATAGCCCAGGTGACCGCTCAGAGCCATATCAGGGTTACGTCCACCTCAAAGTCAAACACAACACACACATCTAAATGCATTCATAACCTAAAAAAATCCAAAAGCTGTAAGAGAAAGCTAAGTGACATATTATTGCATTCAACCAAATAATCTAAAATTATGCACCTGGTGTCAGACACTCCACCCAATTTATCCCGGGAGGGAGAGGGGGAGGGTTGGAAATACTTGGGAGGGAAAAAAACTAATCAGATGAACGGGCCTGGAAATGTATAGTGATCAATAGTATCAATAGAAGATTCTACTATCCATAAATCAAGTATCAACAGAAGATTCTATCCTTAAATCCTCACTAAAGAAAGTGTAAACTGATCAACAGTCTCAACAAAATACACCTGCTGACTACTGGCACCACACATTATCTCACAAGATCTGTACAATTTACAAAACATACTACAACTGAATATTGGCACAGCACCTTATCTCACAAGATTCCTGTACTCTTTACAAAACACTCATACTACTACTGACACAGTCCATCATCTCACAAGACCCCTGTACTCTTTACAAAACACTCATACTACTACTGACACAGTCCATCATCTGACAAGACCCCTGTACTCTTTACAAAACACTCATACTACTACTGACACAGTCCATCATCTCACAAGATCCCTGTACACTTTACAAAACACTCATACTACTACTGACACAGTCCATCATCTCACAAGATCTCTGTACTCTTTACAAAACACTCCTACTACTGACACAGTCCATCATCTCACAAGATCTCTGTACACTTTACAAAACACTCCTACTACTGACACAGTCCATCATCTCACAAGATCCCTGTACACTTTACAAAACACTCATACTACTACTGACACAGTCCATCATCTGACAAGACCCCTGTACTCTTTACAAAACACTCATATTACTACTGACACAGTCCATCATCTGACAAGACCCCTGTACTCTTTACAAAACACTCATACTACTACTGACACAGTCCATCATCTCACAAGATCCCTGTACACTTTACAAAACACTCATACTACTACTGACACAGTCCATCATCTCACAAGATCCCTGTACTCTTTACAAAACACTCATATTACTATTCGTACAGCACCTTATCTCACAAGACCTCTCTGTACACTTTACAAAACACTCATACTACTATTCGTACAGCACCTTATCTCACAAGAGCTCTGTACAGTTTACAAAACATATTACTACTGGCTACTGACAAAGTATCTCACAAGATCTCTGTGCACTTTACAGGACACTCGCGCTACTACTGACACAGCACCTTATCTCACACGAGCTCTGTACAGTTTACAAAACACTCAAATTCATACTACTACTGGCACAGCACCTTATCTCACACGAGCTCTGTACACTTTACATAACATTCAGATTCAAACCAGTACTGACTACTTGTGTAGTAGGCCTACCTTATCTCACAAGACCCCTGTATACTTTACAAAAGCAAACATGGCAGAGGCAGCAAGTTTATAACCCCCCACTAGCCCCCCCCCCTCCCCCCCCCCAAAAAAACGAAAAAAAACCCAAACCAAACTCATCTTGTGAAAACATGTTCACATCCCTTCATGCCAGTTCAGGTTCATATTTACACTGCTTACAGCCCAGCCAACTGTTAGCTCGTAATTCTCCATTCAAGTGTAAAAATGCAACTAAAAATCACACACACACACACGCACAAAAAAACCACAAAAAAACCCCTAGCCAATTCTTTAACATAAAACTTACAGCCATAGATTTTGGTGAAAGCGCCAATTCCAGCTGGGGAACGGATGTACAGGTGTCGGCATGTGGAAGCTGCGCACACACACACACACACAAAATGAAACAACTCCTTTCAACGAGTATTTGCAATGACAACACACACCTAAGAGTAAGATTGCACAATTAACATACAGATATGAAACCTTATTATTTCAATTCACAAAACTACCCATACAAACACTAAAACAGTACTTGTCAGCTGTAACAAATAATGAACACAAAGTAAAATAAACAATGGCAGAAGAACAGGGAGGAGGAGAAAAAGATGAGGAGGCATGGTAAAAAAAAAAAAAAAAGGAAAAAAAAAAAATAAAGGACAAAAACATAACATAAAGCAAAACTACCACATAAGGACAAAAGTATCTGGTATTTGCCTTTATAATCAGATGATTTATGACCCGTTCTGAAAATGGGGTCAGCAAGTCTCAACCGATCGCTCTGACAATGGGGTCAGTAAGTCTTAAAAATTAATTGATGCTCCGACAATGAGGTCAGTAAGTCTTAATTGATCGCTCTGACAATGAAGTCAAAAGGTCTATTGGAGTGAGGACAAAAAATTGTTTTTGTTGCCCCGGGCCATTATGGCTACAGATGATCTGACATCTCTTTCCCGGGCCATTATGACTACAGATGATCTTGTATCTCTTGTCCTGGCCCATTGTGGCTACAGACGATCTGGCATCTCTTGCCCTGGGCCATTATGACTACAGATGATCTGGCATCTCGTGCCCCGGGCCATTGTAGCTATAGATGATCTGGCATCTCTTGCCCTGGGCCATTACAGCTACAGATGATCTGGCATCTCTTGCCTCTGCCCATAATGGCTCCAGATGATCTGGCATCTCTTGCCCTGGGCCATTATGACTACAGATGATCTGGCATCTCTTGCCTTGGGCCATTACGGCTACAGATGATCTGGCATCTCTTGCCCTGGGCCATTATGACTACAGATGATCTTGTATCTCTTGTCCTGGCCCATTGTGGCTACAGATGATCTGGCATCTCTTGCCCTGGGTCATTATGACTACAGATGATCTGGCATCTCTTGCCCTGGGCCAGTATGACTACAGATGATCTGGCATCTCTTGCCCTGGGCCAGTATGACTACAGATGATCTGGCATCTCTTGCCCTGGGCCATTATGACTACAGATGATCTGGCATCTCTTGCCCTGGGCCAGTGTGACTACAGATGATCTGGCATCTCTTGCCCTGGGCCATTATGGCTACAGATGATCTGGCATCTCTTGCCCTGGGCCATTATGACTACAGATCCTATCTCCTGCCAGAGTCACATGGGCAATGTACATACGAACACAGCATCTCTCATGCTGTGGTCCATGTCTAGATTGCCATAAAGCTTTCTCTGGTTCACTGTGGGATACTGTCTGTCCTTTTGTTTTCTGTCTATTCCTACTTCAGGGTCAGAGTCTTGCAGGATCTTGGTACATGACTATATCATCTTGGCATTTCTCTTCTTTATTGCGGATACGACGTGTACATGGTGCCTCATAGATTATCACCAACGCTGAATACTTTTGAAAAAAACAACCCCTCAAAAACACAAGCTGCAGTCTACATACATGCATATAACACCGATTATTATGACTTCATTTCAAAGAGACAATCACTTAGGCACACTATGCGTTTTTCATGTTTTGATACACTGTAATGAACAAACAGTGATACAAAGATGCTATAGTATAAGGGCAATGTCAGTGCTCTATGATGAACTTACCAGCCCGGGTATAGAACCAGTCTTCATCGTAGGGACTGAGTTCGTTGAAGCGACCAAGCTTGACAATATCTGCCCACTCAGGCACCTTTAATTTTCCTGACCTGTTGAACACATCATCAGTACATCATTTGACCTGTTGAACACATCATCAGTACATCATTATCAATAGTATTTTTTGTGTACTTCCTATCATCTATGCTGTGATATTTATGGTTGCGACACTACAAAGCACCACGTAGACCCAGGGAGAAAATATTGGACGGTTTTGCAGGGTGGCTGAGGACAGAGAGGGTGGAAGATGTGTTTGCGGCAACAAGAGATAGATACATACGGAGGGCCATGATCGCCAACGCTATGTGACAGGGCACTTGATGATGATGATGATGATGACATGACTGATGGTAGGAAGTATATAAAATGTAGAGACAATGGTCATAAAAGAGACAATATCACCAGCATAAAAAGAAATCTGTACAGAGCAGATGCAATAGGCAAGAAGGCAGGTCTACATATAAATGCCAAGACAAAAACAGTGCACTAGAAGGAGAACAAAGTCAAGCATATCGAGATATTCAAATGAACAAGACTGCATCAGAAAATGTGAGTGACTCTGTATTATGCAGGTTCAGTCAAAGCTCATGATGGTACCTGTACTTAAGACATTAAAATAAGAGTAAAAATGGAAGAACAGATATTGATCCAACTCGTTAATTATATTTGGAAAGACAGAAGCACACCAACAGCACTTAAAATCCTATTCTTATTTTGATGTCTTTTGTACAGGTACCATCATGAGCTTTGACTAAACCTGCATATTCAGAGTCACTCACGTTGTACCCAACTATTGACCCTAGAAAATATGACTTTATAGAACACATACAGGTGGATGGACCTGTAAAGCGGAAAATGATAGGAAGAAATAACAGAAAGCAAAGGAGCAAGTGAGAAACAGAGAGAGTGACAAAAAAGAGGAAATTTCTACAAGAGGTGGAATAGTATTTATACTGAAAAAGCCCCCGGCATCCCCATAGGAGATATTGACAGATAATGTGACATGTATATATATATATTCAAGTGATAAAACTGACACACAGTGACAAAGAGTCATGGTAACTGGCACTTACTTTTTGAGAAAGGCAGCCAGAGCCTTAGTGAATTCATGCTGGTTCACGTCTTTCACAGAAACACCCATCTGGTAACACAAGAATGCATAGGCCTAATCATCAACACTGTCATCATGATCATCATTTAATAACACATCAACACAGAGCTTTATTCACAACCACATCAATACTAATATTTCATTATTAGAACAGTGATGACCAGCATGTCATGCTTAGCATGTTCTGCCATTCATTCAGTAATTCAATTTCCACTGAAACCAAAGACTAGAGAGAAACTGTTAACTTTTTTTTTTTTTTAAAAATTAGCAACATAAAGCTTTGCCAAAATTGTGTTAGCCATAGCAGCAAAGTCAGTTTCAGGGAAGAGGTAGGTTTTGTGTGAGTGTTGTGTGTGTGTGTGTGTGTGTGTGTGTGTGTGTGCGTGCGCGTGTGTGTGTGCACGCGTGTGTGTGTATGCGTGTGCATACGTGTGAATGTGTGTGTGTGTGTGTGTGTGTGTGTGTGTGTGTGTGTGTGTGTGTGTGTGTGTGTGTGTGTGTGTGTGTGTGTGTGCGTGTGTTTCTTTTGGCAGACAAGTTGTTATAGATCATTTATTATTCAGTGTCATATATATATTTATTAGGCCTACAGTATTGTAGGTGTTTGTGTTCATACTCCAACATGATATTGATAATCATCATATAATCATTATCATGAACTTTAAATTAAACATTGAAATCTATTTGTTATAATGAAGATTGTGACTAGTGTGAAATTACAGAAATTACATAATTTGTATTAGGGCCTAGGCCTCATTAATTTTTTTAAAAGCATAGCCTAGGCCTGTAGAATCTTTCTGAAGTTTCTCCCATCTCATATCAAGCATATTGTTTGGACGACATGTGTAGCAAATTTCAGCTTCATATGATGGCAAGTGAGAAACTTAGAAAGTTACTAGAATTTTCATACTCACAGATAGGAAAAAAAAGTTAAGCCCATTTACCATGAAGGCAATAAATTAATTAGGCTACCTTTTACTAGTTTAGTGAAAGAATATATTTCAATTCAAAACTGCCACAATTAATTTTTGATTTTTGTTGTTGCTTATAGATCAAGATTTGACAAAACTATGTATCAATGATTCATTCTACCTTCCAAACAGAAAAAAAAAAATCAATCACCGTTTTACTCACAAGAGACTGAAGAGTCGGAAGAGACGAGTCAAACGACACACACAGACTGACAGAGACTGACACACACATTAAACGGGTCATATCACGCAGACAAAAAGCTTCATTACAGCTAAAATACATAATCAACAATACAGACAAAACATACGTAAATCGCACAGAAAATTTAACTTTGACTAGCATCCTGAAACTTACTTTACAGCTTGGAAAAGTTCAGCACATGTGCTCCTATAAGATATGGCCGACACGAGAGAATTCTTAGAAGACAGAAGAGTTGCATTTCCGGTACGAAGTCTTTTTACCAAAACAACGTAGCAACAGATTTAACGTGTACAACCGAATCCCATTTAGTAGAAATCGCCTTCTTCTTATTCTTCTTTAGAAACCCATTTGTCATGTCAATTAGTCTGTTACTAAAATGAAGCGTAGTTGAAATTGGAGAAGGGTCAAGGCAGGTTTTTGTTTCGGTGATCATATCTGGTGTAATTAATAGTATCAAGATTTAGAATGTCTGGGTTTTTTTTCTTGTTAATCATAAGTTTATGACGAGGAGTTTGAGTGGTCGAGATTGTATTTATTCTGTTGAGTGACATGAGCGTAGTGGAGTGGAGGAATGTAGTGGTCATTTCACATTTTGTTTAGCTAGTGTACAAAGAAACTTGTTCAGTGGAAAAAAGTAAATGAATTCATAATAGGTTGTGACAGCTGAGTCACTGGACTGCTTTAAGTCCAGACTGGCCTCCCATCTCTAGAACCTGTAACAACCTCCCCCCTTCCCCATCACCCCCAACCCTCCCCCTTTCCCTCCTCCTGACCACTACTCCCTAAAAACCCCTCCCCCTGCCATCCCTCCCAGTCATTTTTCCACCCCTGCCCCCCTCCCCCTGTTACTTTTTCACCATCACCCCCACCACCCCTCACACCTCCATCGGACCTAGCCAAGTAGCGATGATGAAGGCTGAGGCACTGCTGGTAGGGGCTTGACCCCGGGTACCTTCAAGGAAATCAGACTGGCTCAGTTGGAGTTGCGAAAATGTTCCAAATCCTCACAACAGCGCAATCTTCGGCAATCTCCCCAAACTACGACAAAACCATCAGCAGAATGATGTTGGCCGAATGAAGGAAGAAGAAGAAGAAACACTTTGTCCGTGCAACCTTACAGAAGAAAATGGACATGCATGAATCCAGGAGACAGCACAAGAAATCACTTTACTTGCATTCTGAGTAAGAGATTTAGAAATTCTTGTAGTTATGCTGTAAGGAAACATTTCAGGCACAGACTGCAACAGTGACCACAATCCTGCAATGAAAAACTTCAGGCTGAAACTGAAAGGAAAAAAACAAAACAAAAAACAAACCAAGAAATAACATCAGACTAAATCTTGGACTGTTAAAGACAGATAAATCATTTCCTGCAAAATTTAGAGCATATATGTTCAAAACAAATTCTGTGCTTTGGAGGACATAGGGGACAGGGAGAAACAGTGAATAAATCTGAAAACTTCAATAAATGAAGTTTGTGAAGCAGTCCCTAGAGTTGAAAGAAAAGCAAAGAAGAACTGGATGACAAAAGACATTTTAGGCTTGATGGATGAACGTAGGAAGGTTAACAAAGAGAAGAACTGTAGAGAAAGATAAGGAAATCAGGAATTGCAAAGGAAGCTTGGATAGAAACAAAGTGCAAAGAAATAGAAGACCAACATATTCTCAGTTTATGTTCAGAAATATTGAAGAAATTACTCACAGGAAAAAGACATGCACATCAACTGGTTGCTTAAAATCAAATGACAGTATGATTATTATGGAAAAAGACAAAATATTAGATAGACGGGAAAAGTAGCGTAAGGACTTTTTGACAATGACAGAAAGGAGGAACACACAATTAAATGATCATTAGAAAGAACATTGAAGGATCACCAATAAAGAAAGATGAAGTTAGAGCAGCAATGAAAAATATGAAAAACACACCCAGGATTGAAATACTGCCATAGAAATAATTGAGGCTCTAGATGAATTTGGTTTCGAAAAAGTAACTGTCCTCCCATATGAAATTCATTATTCTGTAAAAAAAAAAAAAAAAAAATCTCTAAAGATATGTCAAAGTCAGTTTTCATTGCATTACCAAAACAAAGCAGGGGCTATAGATACAATTAGCTTGATGAGTCATGTAACAAAGATCCTATTAAGAATGATCATGATGAGGACAAGAAACAGAATCAAACCAGAAATAGCAGAAGAACAATGTGGATTTTTTGAAAGAAAATATAAATGTCACATACATCCTAAGAACTCTCATAGAAAAATCAGTTGAATTGACTAAAGATTTATGTTCATATTTTGTTGATTATATGAAGGCTTTTGAGCAGGTAAGACATGAATAATTGATTAACCAACTGGAGAAGCTCAATAATAATGACAAAGATCTAAGAATAATAAGGAATATGTATTGGGAACACACAGCAGCAATGAGAGTAGAAACCGGTATAAAGTTCTTTTCAAAAGATCAAAAGAGGGATCAGAAATGAGAGAAAGAGGGATAAAACTGGGTGGTGCTACACTATGCTGATGCACTTTCCCTGCTGAGAACAGCCCAAATTTTAGATGGTAGACATGTTGCGACAAAATTATTATTGTTATTATCGTTATCATTATTGTTATTATTATCATTACTATTATCATTTTTGCTATTATTATTACAATTATCATTATCATCATCATAATATTATTATTATCCTCATTATAAATATTATCAGTATTATCATCATTCTACACTGGTCTGATCTCCAATCTCTCAGTCACCCAGAAGTCTATCGGTATGCCCTAATTTAAAGACACTCTCACCCTCCCCCTCCCCAAATGAAATAAGATTGAATTAAATCAAATTAACCTGACATAACTGAAGAAGAAACTGCAGATGAAAATAAAAACCAGAGACCATCTACAAAACAGACTGAATTTGATAAGCGCAGGATTTTACAAATATATGCAGTGTTTTCTGTTCTAAAACAGCGACTGAGATGTTGCAATTGATCTGCAACGGTAGAGTATTTCAGTGCAAGACAAAATTATAGTTATTTCACATGGATCTGAGAGATGCATCATCCAACATGGGAAACAACTGCAGGCGAACAGTAACAGCTTTAGACCAGTAAAAGTTGCCTCCCTTATCATACCGTGCCCATAAACTTTCTTGTTAGAATTTGCTGCTAGGTTCAGGTTCAGTTGAAGTAAGGCAACGTTGGGAGCTTCCCACTGCTAAGTAGCGAGACCACAGTAAGGGTGCGGCCACACTACGAGCTATGAGCTGCGCTGTGAGCTGCGCTGTAGCGGCGCGACGAGAAAGATGACACTGATTACTGTACAGGTGGCCACACCATGGGCGATAACCGCGCTGATAGTGCTGGCGGCGACCGACGATAATGTCCGGGCATTTATCGTCGCTCGCCGCTCGTGCGGTGTTTTTGTCGGTGGTTTTCCCAGGTCATGACCGGATGTTTATGGAACTGGCGCGATAAGCAAAGTGGGGTCAGAGGCTGGCATGGTAGAAAGTGCAGCAGACGCTGTTAGTAGAATCTCAGGAAAAGTGAAAATGTGTTCCACTTCTTCAGAAAAAGACAAAACGTTGGAATTTATTGCTTTCATTCAAGAAAGACCTCCACTTTGGCAATAAGAACATCGTGACTTTATGAACAGAGACGTTTATACCAAACTTTTCCAAGAACTAGCTGAGATGTGTGGATTGTCAGGTTATATGCTGAAACTGATTTTTATATAAATACTTGTGTGTGTGTGTGTGTGCGTGCGTGCGTGTGTGTGTGTGTGTGTGTGTGTGTGTGTGTGTGTGTGTGTGTGTGTGTGTGTGTGTGTGTGTCTACTTTTCGTTCTGTTTAATTTTCAATTTTCAGTCGGCCCATCTTAAGTGTGCTTGCAAACAGAAAATACGGCAAACCAATAAGGTGACATGGGGAAGAGAAGGAAGGGAGAGAGAGAGAGAGAGAGAGAGAGACAGACAGACAGACAGACATACAGAGACAGACAGACAGACAAAGTGAGAGAGAGAGAGACAGACAGACAGAGTGAGAGTGAGAGAAAGAGACAGACAGACAGACAGAGTAGAGAGTGAGAGAAAGAGACAGACAGACAGACAGAGTGAGAGAGAGAGAGAGGGGGGGGGGAGCGGTTTCTATGACAGGTGTATTGCTTTATCGTGCCAAAGTTTTTTGTTTTGTTTCGTTTTGCTTTTCGTTTCGTTTTTTTTTTTTTTCATGCGAGTAACTACAAATAGTCGAGTTAAACTTATGTCCCTGCCCCCTTTCCATTCCTTCTCCAGAAACGTTAAAAATGTACACGCTCGCACATGTGCCACACACGTACAGATGTTCGCTCGTATGCACAAATACACACAAAAACATGTATAGTACGTACACACTTGCACATCCTGAAGTAGGATTGAAATCTTTCTTCATGCTGTTTAAGGTTCCATACCAAATGATGATATTCACCATATACATTTCTCTGTTGATTAATGGGATGGACCCAGTACTGTCTTCATCAATAAGAATTTCTTGTCGAAGAAATGGCGATGACTCTGATAACTCAAGAAGCACAAGATACCTGCTCACCGACATTCTGAAACCAACTGTGTGAACGACAGCTAGCAGCACACCAGCACACAACCAGCCCCTAGCAGCTTGTAGTGTGGCCACTTCAGCGGTCACCGAGCTTGTAGCCAGCAGTAGGCAAGCTAACCACAAGCTGTCACCGCTTTTGGTGTGGCCACCCACCGCTCACAGCTCAAAGCTCACCTACTGCTACCCCACAGCCCGCTTCACAGCGCCGCTCGTAGTGTGGCCGAGGGCTAAGGGGAAAGGTGCTCACAGCCATGCGAGCTGGCGGCAGGGCGGGATGCCAGAGAGAGGCGAGAGAGGGGTCTTCCATTCTATCTTGGTCCAGAGGCTGAGCTGGATCTGCTTGGTGCACGTTGTGTGGCTGTGTCCCGAGGTTTTGTCATCTCCCCACCTTGCCATTCAGTTTGTAAACAAGGTTATAAAAAACAAACAAACAAACAAACAAAAAACAGGGCTGCGAAATCCACTCGCCCGGTCGCCCGAGGCGAGTGAAAAACCTGTCAGGCGAGTCAAAATCAAGAACTACTTGTCCGTTGGACGACTGACGATTCTGACCCCTGTGGTTATAATTTATTTCGAATTTTCAAACTTTCCGATCTACCGATTGATTTCGTCTGCAATGATCGAGTCTGCCAACGTTCGCGCAAAAAAAAACACACAAAAAACAACAACAAACAAACAGCAACAAAAAAACCAAGTCAGTGAAGGGAGTCGGTTCAATTCAATCGAGTGTTTACAGAACAGCGAACAGCGACCTTTTCGCACAATATGTCTGTTTTGGTCGAACGGTTAGAAGCTTCCAATTAAGCATGGAAACTAATAGAAAATAACATAACATGTTTTATCGAGATCAAGGTATGGGGAGGGGAAGAGAATGTGTGTGCTATTGGCAAGGAAATTCGACAGACAAGAACAAAAATTAATTTGATGCATCACTTGATAAGATGGTACGTTAAAGAAACTAGTTTAGAAGTGCATAGACGCTACTTGACGATTTTTCTTGCATTATCTTTACTTGTCTCTCAAGACATAAATTTCAGGTATGGTGGATTAAATCTTTTCAATGTGTTTTCCCTTCACGGTGCTGAAGTCAAGAAAATGAACACACACACACACACACACACACACACACACACACACACACACACACACACACACACATACACACACACACACACACACACACACATATACACACACACACATACACACACACACATACACACACACACACACATACACACACACACACATACACACACACACACACAACACCCCACACATACACACACACACACATACACACACACAACACCATACACACACACACACACACACACACACACACACCACACCACACACACACACACACACACACACACACACCCCCACACACACACACCACACACACACACACACACACACACACACACACACACACACACACCTCTAAAGAGATATAATATTTATACAACAACAAATAGAAAAAAATGAAAAACAAACAAACAAAAATGCAAGAAAAAAACAACAACAAAAAAACAACAACAACAACAACAAAAAACACACACACAAAACAAAAAACAAAACAAAACAAAACAAACAAACAAAAACCGAAACACACACTTATCAACCAATCAACAAAAGCCAACATATACGTAGTTCAGTAGCACTGCAGATCTAGCCAACAGATAAGGTGTGGCTGGTGATCCAATGGAAACAAAATGATTTTCTTTAGAAAAACAACAACAAACAAACAAACAAACAAGCTGCAAACAAATCATCTTTGTGTATAAAGCTGCCAATTGTTCTGCTAGGCTTGCTTTTAATGAACATACTTACCAAGTTTCACCACTGCCAAAAATTCTCACTATTTATGTTACGCGTGTGTTACATTCATGTATACTCTCTCTCTCTCTCTCTCTCTCTCTCTCTCTCTCTCTCTCTCTTTTTTTTTTCTCTCTCTCTCTCACTCTCTCTCTCTCTCTCTCTCTCTCTCTCTTTCTCTTATTGGTCTCATACTCTGTCTCATTCTCTCCCTCACACACACTCACACTTTAAAAGTAAGTGATTAAAATTATGAAACGGGAAAAGTACTGCAGGATAACAAGAAGTAATTTGCACAACATAACAAACGACCAATTGGACTAAAATAAACTTTGGCTACGTAAGCAACAAGATAACGATTATAAATACATATCAAATATATATATCAAACTAAAAAAACAACAACAAAACCTCTCTCTAACTTACATAGAGAATCCATGTAAACTTTGAGATCAGTCATCTGCCTTTTACATCTTCATGTTATCACTTGATCCTCCACTGTTCACCTCTCCCCACCCTGATGAAAGTCTCCAGAAGAAAGTTTGACCACCTTTGTTGTAACAATGGCTTATTCTGCTGAATATTTTTGGTCATCATCATAAAGAAAATTTTACTATTTTTCAGGGCAACATGTCGGACTAATGAAAATATCTGCGGGCTAGTAGATCTTAAAATCCACTAGCCTGCGCGGCTGGCTACTGGAAATTTTTTATCTTCTCCAGGCCTGATGACTTGAGTCCGAATGGGTCATGGATAGCCCCCATTTACTGAAACTGAATTGTCGATTTGGCGTCGGGAGCTTGGGAGGTGAGTGTCTCGAGAGTGGCCAGGCATTGGTGCTCCGGGTCCCATCCGCATTCTCGTGGCCTCAGTAATTCAGTTGGTTTGAGCTTAGGATTCACATGCTAATGGTTGCGGGTTTGAATCCCGGGGTGCGCTACATTAAAACTGGCCTTCTCATTGTCCCATCTTAACATCATTGTTGTTGTTCTGGTGGTGTCAGTATAGGATTAGATAGGTCCCCCCTTTCCCCACTTCCATGGGATGGTTATTCCCGTCGGTCATATCACCTGAGGTGGGTGTCGATGTAAAAACTGAACCAAATCAATCAATCAATCAATCAATCAATCAATCAATCAGTCAATCAATCAATCAGTTCAATCAATCAGTCAGTCAATCAATCAATCAGTCAATCAATCAATCAATCAATCAATCAATCAACCAATCAACCAACCAATCAATCAATCAAAACCAGCAGAATAATTGCAGCATTAACCTTTTGACCTCCTCACCCTATCCGTCAGTATCCCGAACTTTTCAGACATGACAGCAAAGCAAAAACTTAACTCTTTCCCTCCTTCCCCCTTATCCACCAGCTTCATACAGGAAGAAGTGAGGGAGTGAAAGTTAATGGTTTTTTGCAGCAGGCGGATAGGATGTGGGAGTCAAAGGGTTAAGATGGACAGCAAACAGGCCAGTTTTGTTGTTGTTGTTGTTGTTGTTGTTGTGGGCTGGATAGTATTCAAGGCATCAGATCTTCAGATCACGGAAGAACGTGACCACTTAGCAAACTGTGCCCTAAGTACCTGAAGGTCGACTCTAAAACTAAAGTCGTAAGATTGATTGCATTTTTGTTTTATATGTCTTACATAAAGAACACAAACGTGAGTCCTCTCCAGTGGGAGAACATCTGACCCACACCCAACACCACTTTGAAAAGGACAGTGTGCAAGTTCTCGACAAAGAAGCAAGATGGTTCCAGAGGGGAGTAAAGGAGGCAGTTTACATCGCCGCAAGGAACCCCACCCTCAACCGTGACCGGGGCCGACACAACCTGCCATCGGTGTACTCCTCACTTATTCAGTCGCACTGTCGTGAGTTCGCTCACGGCGGTGCGCACTGAAGCCAGTTCTCAACCCAGCAGTTGCGCTGAAGAAGTCGGCCGGATCGCCGATGGAAGCTACGCAGTAAGTAGCGTTTTTGTGACTGAGAGACAGGTTCAGCCAGGTAGCCATTATGTCTTACATTATTAATACAACGTGTATAAGAGCTCTCGTCCATTCTCTTAGCACTCGTCCATTCTTGTTATGAAAAAGTAGTATGTATTTCAAAGACATGTTTCTATCTTGAGTTAACTGTATCTCTTTTTAAAATTTTTTTTTTTACTATATTACAAATTCTCAAAAGAAACAAAGAAAAACAAAACAAAACAAAAAACAAGCGAACAAATCTTGAAATGAAAAGGTTACAGTACTCTAGAAATAGTCTTTTGGTCAAACATCAAGACATATCTTGGATTGAAGGCAAGAGTCAATTTGACTTTTTGACGAAAAAAGAGGGTACTGAGGCAATTTTTATGATAAGGCATTGTTTGATTTTAAAAATCCAAATTGTTGTTTGTATACGTCATTAAGAAGTAAAAAAATTGCCAGTGACATGATAGTTTTTTCCTCAGAAAACAAAACAAACAAATATGTTTTCAAAAGAGATTTGTGGACATAAAAAGACTTCATAACAAACAAACAAACAATTGCTATTGAAATAGGCAGTTTCTTGGGCCAAGGAGGACATTTTTTTTTTTGTCTTTCAAATTCAACAACACATGTCCGGGACTGAAAAGAGAGTCTTTTTGGACTAAGGAAATTTTTGTGTGTGTGTGGTAAAAAGACAACAGAGTTTAGGTAGAACCAAATCAGAAAACCGGACACGTGTTAAAGCGCAAAGCCAATACATTCGCTAAAGCGTACACGGTAGTTCTTGAGTTGATACGTTTCTGGATTAAATACGTACCCTTAGAAACATATATTGAAATAAAAGAGACAATTATTGGGCTGAAACCATCTTTGTGCCGAAGATCTTAAAATAAAAAAATTCACCAAACAAAAAGAATGTCACTAGCAAGGGTGTGGGTGCAAGGTTGTGGATGAGTTTACTGAATCATGGCGGCCAAGATTTGAACTGCAGCTCCAGTTTTAACATGTAGCTGGGGTGGGAGGGGGCAGCCTACAGCTGCGAGGACCGTTGTGGGGAGCAGTTATCCTTAATTTCCGAACAACTGAACTGTGACTGGAGCTGTGGGCTGTTTGGAGACTGCTGTCAAGATGTGTTACGTGTCTGCTTCACTTACCTGACATCCCACAAACACAGGCCAGGACACAGCCAGTGAGAGTCGTTTCCCTTTGATCTTCAATCCCCCCATCAGAATTATGCGATAAGTGAAGAAGACTTTTCTGGCTCCTCTCATCCTCCTCCTCCTCATCATCATCATCATCATCTTCATCTGCATCATTTTCATCATCACCATCACCATCACCATCGCCATCACCATCATCATCAACATCACCATCATCATCATCATCATCATCATCATCATCATGTGCCTTGCCACATGGCGTTTGCGATCATGGCCCTCCATATGAATCCATCCTTTGTCGCTGCAAGTACTTTTCCCACCCTTTCAGTTTTCATCTCCATCCAATATTTTCTCTCTGGGTCTACGCAGTGCTCTTTTCCCCTTCAGCTTTCCTGTTGTGACTAGGTGCTCTAATTTCTCTTGCCTGATAAAGTGTCCTGTAAATGTTGCTTGTCTTTTCCCGATCTTCTTCATTAATTAATGTCCTTTCTGTGTATGCCTCCATCAAGACTGTCTCGTTTGTTTTCTTTGCTGTTCATGGAACTCATCATTTTTTTTAGAAACCACATTTCAGATGCCTCAATTTTGTTCTGACTTTGCTTGTTGATTGTCCATGCTTCGAATCCGTATAACATTATTGGTTCTATATAATACTGAAGAGCTGCCTTCCTGATGTTAACTGATAGGCATTTGTTGGTAAGAATTTTGTCATCTTTCCTTCTTTGCTTTTCTTTCAGCTCTAGGGATTTTTTCACATGCTTCATTTTTCGAGTTTCTCAACTTTGTCCATTGTTCCTCACTGTCACCAAAGTCCTCAAGAGCACTGATTTTGTTTTGAACACATACGTTAAATTTTGCACGAGTCGATTCATCTGTCTTTAATTGTCCAAGATTTAGTTTGATGTTACGTTGTTTGTTTTCTTCTCCTTAGTTTTCAGCCTAAATCTTCCCATTACAGGATTGTGGTCACTGTTGCAGTCTGCGCCTGGTGATGTTTTTACTATCTATAAAGAATTTCTAAATCTTTCATTTATCAGGATGTAATCACTTCGATTTTTCGTCAATTAAGCCAGCAAAATCTTAATTATCATGATACTAAACACAATGATATCAAAAGTGGAAGAAAAGCTGTCAGACTTTCAAGCAGGTTACAGGGCCGATAGAGGAATCACCGGCATGCTATTCATTTTACAAATCGTGATCCAGAAAATCAGAAACAGTGAGCAAGATGCCTTCATAACTTTCATCGACTACAGCAAAGCGTTTGACAGTGTCAT
>JAPXFY010000029.1:46511441-46516441 GCA_030674185.1 Monoplex corrugatus
TGATGATAATGATGATGATGATGATGATGATGATGATGATGACGACGACGACGACGAGGACCTATCTTTTGGGGATGAAGGTTCTATGGTTAAGTGGTCAATCAAATTTTCTCTCAAATCCCCAAGTTCTATACCGTCTTAGTGGCCAATATCCCACTCCCCTCATTCTGCCTTCACAACATACGTACCACCAGCCCCAAGTTCTTTGAGTCGAAGTCCAGATGCCAGGAGGCTCAAGGAAGTTAGAGATGTCAAACTGCCTTAACGCCACCCAGCAGAGAAGATCTACTTCCTTACTGCTTGGTCAACACAACCTGTTCTGATCCATCTTACTGAGGAAACTGTCTACATGTATTATGTCCCTTGGTAATGACAGCAATCGTTTGCCTACTATGCCCCTTTGTAACGACAGCAATCGTTTGCCTACTATGCCCCTTTGTAACGGCAGAAATCGCTTGCCTACTATGCCCCTTTGTAACGGCAGAAATCGCTGGCCTACTATGCCCCTTTGTAACGGCAGAAATCGCTTGCCTACTATGCCCCTTTGTAACGGCAGAAATCGCTTGCCTACTATGCCTCTTTGTAACGACAGAAATCGCTTGCCTACTATGCCCCTTTGTAACGGCAGAAATCGCTTGCCTACTATGCCCTTTGTAACGGCAGAAATCGCTTGCCTACTATGCCCCTTTGTAACGGCAGTAATCGCTGGCCTACTATGCCCCTTTGTAACGGCAGAAATCGCTTGCCTACTATGCTCCTTTGTAACGGCAGAAATCGCTTGCCTACTATGCCCCTTTGTAACGGCAGAAATCGCTTGCCTACTATGCCCCTTTGTAACGGCAGAAATTGCTTGCCTATATGCCCCTTCATAATAACAGCAATCGCTTGCCTACTATGCCCCTTTGTAACGGCAGAAATCGCTTGCCTACTATACTGTGCCCCTTCGTAATGACAGTAATCGCTTGCTTACTATACTATGCCCCTTCGTAATGACAGTAATCGCTTGCCTACTATACTATGCCCCTTTGTAATGACAGTAATCGCTTGCCTACTATACTATGCCCCTTTGTAATGACAGTAATCGCTTGCCTACTATACTATGCCCCTTCGTAATGACAGTAATCGCTTGCCTACTATACTATGCCCCTTTGTAATGACAGTAATCGCTTGCCTACTCTGTCCCTTTGTAATAACAGCAATCGTTTGCCTACTATGTCCCTTTGTAATGACAGTAATCGTTTGTCTACTATGTCCCTTTGTAATGACAGTAATCGTTTGTCTACTATGTCCCTTTGTAATGACAGTAATCGTTTGCCTACTCTGTCCCTTTGTAATGACAGTAATCGTTTGCCTACTCTGTCCCTTTGTAATGACAGTAATCGTTTGCCTACTATGTCCCTTTGTAATAACAGTAATCGTTTGTCTACTATGTCCCTTTGTAATGACAGCAATCGTTTGCCTACTATGTCCCTTTGTAATAACAGTAATCGTTTGCCTACTATGTCCCTTTGTAATGACAGCAATCGTTTGCCTACTATGTCCCTTTGTAATAACAGTAATCGTTTGCCTACTATGTCCCTTTGTAATGACAGTAATCGTTTGCCTACTATGTCCCTTTGTAATAACAGTAATCGTTTGCCTACTATGTCCCTTTGTAATGACAACAATCATTTGCTTACTATGTCCCTTTGTAATGACAGTAATCGTTTGCCTACTATGTCCCTTTGTAATGACAACAATCATTTGTCTACTATGTCCCTTTGTAATGACAACAATCATTTGTCTACTATGTCCCTTTGTAATGACAGCAATCATTTGCCTACTATGTCCCTTTGTAATGACAGTAATCATTTGCCTACTATGTCCCTTTGTAATGACAGCAATCATTTGCCTACTATGTCCCTTTGTAATGACAGTAATCGTTTACCTACTATGTCCTTTTGTAATGACAGTAATCATTTGCCTACTATGTCCCTTTGTAATGACAGTAATCATTTGCCTACTATGTCCCTTTGTAATGACAGCAATCGTTTGCCTACTCTGTCCCTTTGTAATGACAGTAATCATTTGTCTACTATGTCCCTTTGTAATGACAGCAATCGTTTGCCTACTCTGTCCCTTTGTAATGACAGTAATCGTTTGTCTACTATGTCCCTTTGTAATGACAGTAATCGTTTGTCTACTATGTCCCTTTGTAATGACAGCAATCGTTTGTCTACTATGTCCCTTTGTAATGACAGTAATCGTTTGTCTACTATGTCCCTTTGTAATGACAGCAATCGTTTGTCTACTATGTCCCTTTGTAATGACAGTAATCGTTTGTCTACTATGTCCCTTTGTAATGACAGCAATCGTTTGCCTACTATGTCCCTTTGTAATGACAGTAATCGTTTGTCTACTATGTCCCTTTGTAATGACAGTAATCGTTTGTCTACTATGTCCCTTTGTAATGACAGCAATCATTTGCCTACTATGTCCCTTTGTAATGACAGCAATCATTTGCCTACTATGTCCCTTTGTAATAACAGCAATCGTTTGCCTACTATGTCCCTTTGTAATAACAGCAATCGTTTGCCTACTATGTCCCTTTGTAATGACAGCAATAATGTCTACTATGTCCCTTTGTAATGACAGCAATCGTTTGCCTACTATGTCCCTTTGTAATGACAGCAATAATGCCTACTATGTCCCTTTGTAATGACAGCAATCGTTTGCCTACTATGTCCCTTTGTAATGACAGCAATAATGCCTACTATGTCCCTTTGTAATGACAGCAATCGTTTGCCTACTATGTCCCTTTGTAATGACAGCAATAATGCCTACTATGTCCCTTTGTAATGACAGCAATAATGCCTACTATGTCCCTTTTTAATGACAGCAATAATGTCTACTATGTCCCTTTGTAATGACAGCAATCGTTTGCCTACTATGTCCCTTTGTAATGACAGCAATCGTTTGCCTACTATGTCCCTTTGTAATAACAGCAATAATGCCTACTATGTCCCTTTGTAATAACAGCAATCGTTTGCCTACTATGTCCCTTTGTAATGACAGCAATAATGCCTACTATGTCCCTTTGTAATGACAGCAATAATGCCTACTATGTCCCTTTGTAATGACAGCAATCGTTTGTCTACTATGTCCCTTTGTAATGACAGCAATAATGTCTACTATGTCCCTTTGTAATGACAGCAATAATGTTCCCTTTGTAATGACAGCAATAATGTCTACTATGTCCCTTTGTAATGACAGCAATCGTTTGTCTACTATGTCCCTTTGTAATGACAGCAATCATGTCTACTCTGTCCCTTTGTAATGACAGCAATCATGTCTACTATGTCCCTTTGTAATGACAGCAATAATGTCTACTATGTCCCTTTGTAATGACAGCAATAATGTCTACTATGTCCCTTTGTAATGACAGCAATAATGTCTACTATGTCCCTTTGTAATGACAGCAATAATGCCTACTATGTCCCTTTGTAATGACAGCAATAATGTCTACTATGTCCCTTTGTAATGACAGCAATAATGTCTACTATGTCCCTTTGTAATGACAGCAATCGTTTGTCTACTCTGTCCCTTTGTAATAACAGCAATATGTCTACTATGTCCCTTTGTAATGACAGCAATAATGCCTACTATGTCCCTTTGTAATGACAGCAATAATGTCTACTATGTCCCTTTGTAATAACAGCAATAATGTCTACTATGTCCCTTTGTAATGACAGCAATAATGTCTACTATGTCCCTTTGTAATGACAGCAATAATGTCTACTATGTCCCTTTGTAATGACAGCAATAATGTCTACTCTGTCCCTTTGTAATGACAGCAATAATGTCTACTATGTCCCTTTGTAATGACAGCAATAATGTCTACTATGTCCCTTTGTAATGACAGCAATAATGTCTACTATGTCCCTTTGTAATGACAGCAATAATGCCTACTATGTCCCTTTGTAATGACAGCAATAATGTCTACTCTGTCCCTTTGTAATGACAGCAATAATGTCTACTATGTCCCTTTGTAATGACAGCAATAATGTCTACTATGTCCCTTTGTAATGACAGCAATAATGCCTACTATGTCCCTTTGTAATGACAGCAATAATGTCTACTATGTCCCTTTGTAATGACAGCAATAATGCCTACTATGTCCCTTTGTAATGACAGCAATAATGTCTACTATGTCCCTTTGTAATGACAGCAATAATGTCTACTATGTCCCTTTGTAATGACAGCAATAATGTCTACTATGTCCCTTTGTAATGACAGCAATAATGCCTACTATGTCCCTTTGTAATGACAGCAATAATGTCTACTATGTCCCTTTGTAATAACAGCAATAATGTCTACTATGTCCCTTTGTAATGACAGCAATAATGCCTACTATGTCCCTTTGTAATAACAGCAATAATGTCTACTATGTCCCTTTGTAATGACAACAATAATGTCTACTATGTCCCTTTGTAATGACAGCAATCGTTTGTCTACTATGTCCCTTTGTAATGACAGCAATCGTTTGTCTACTATGTCCCTTTGTAATGACAGCAATCGTTTGTCTACTATGTCCCTTTGTAATGACAACAATCGTTTGTCTACTATGTCCCTTTGTAATGACAGCAATCATGTCTACTATGTCCCTTTGTAATGACAGCAATAATGTCTACTATGTCCCTTTGTAATGACAGCAATAATGCCTACTATGTCCCTTTGTAATGACAGCAATAATGTCTACTATGTCCCTTTGTAATGACAGCAATAATGTCTACTATGTCCCTTTGTAATGACAGCAATCGTTTGTCTACTATGTCCCTTTGTAATGACAGCAATAATGTCTACTATGTCCCTTTGTAATAACAGCAATAATGTCTACTATGTCCCTTTGTAATGACAGCAATCGTTTGTCTACTATGTCCCTTTGTAATGAGAGCAATCGTTTGTTTACTATGTCCCTTTGTAATGACAGCAATAATGTCTACTATGTCCCTTTGTAATGA
>JAPXFY010000029.1:46521441-46531441 GCA_030674185.1 Monoplex corrugatus
GTCTTAAAGCCATCAGAATGATCAGCTCTATGGTCAAGTTTCTTCAGAAACATTTACCCCGTTTGTGATGAGGTATCCAACTTAGATAACACAATGTTTATACCCCGGGTTTCAAAGTGTTGTCCGTGGAGTAGGGGACTGGCGCAGGATTTTGTTCAAAGGCTTCTTTAATGAAAAGCCTGCCTGAAGTTCTGTAGAGGATATATGGTCTGGTTGTTTGTACAGAACACACTGATATTTACACAGAAAATACTTCTGTTTACACAGAAACAGCGACTACAAAGCTCCTTGCCTCTCTTTCCACCATTGTATTAATTTAAACAGCTGTGTCTGTCAACATTCACTGCTTACGTCAGCCGTGGGACCTGGTCAGAATAAGACCGTTACTTAACGTCCATTTGACCTATGGGACTGAACACAAAGTAGAGAATGAGTAGTGTCTGTTGTTTGTACATGCACTCTACCATAGTCAACATTTCTGACGACAATTCAGTTAACCCTTTGACTGCCGCACTTTATCTACTAACTACAAAAAAAATTGACCCTTTGATTCTCTCACCCTCTCCACCAGCTTCTTGTTTGAAGCTGGCGGATAGGGTGAGGGAATCAAAGGGTTAAGTTTTTGCTTTGCTAGCATGGTTGACAATGCAGGATGCTGGTGGACAGGGTGCGGGAGTCAAAAGGTTAATTTATTTTTGAAAGCCCTTCTGAAGACTACAAACCAAAATGACCACCCACGTTCAAGTAGAGAGAAACCAAAACGCGCGCGCGCGCGCGCACACACACGCACACGTACACACGCACACACACACACACACACATACACACGCACAAAATATACACACACACACACGCACGCATGCACACACATGCACACACACACACACACACACGCGCGCGAGCATGCACACACACACACATACGCATGCGGGCGCGCACGCGCGCACACAGACACACACATACGAACGCGCACACACACATACGCAAACACACACACACACACACACACACACACACACACACAAACACACACACACACACACACACACACACAGACACAATAGAAAGCATGTTCAATATAACACTGTTGGCTACCAATGAATGATACAATTGACAATGCCCACAGATGTGTACAGTGTACTGCACTATGCTATACCGATAAATGATACAATCGACACGACACTCAGATATGTGCAGTATACTGCACTATCCTATACCAATAAATGATACAATTGACAAGACAATACCCACAGACATCTACAGTATACTGCACTATCCTACACCAATAAATGATACAATTGACAAGACAATACCCACAGACATCTACAGTATACTACACCATCCTACACCAATAAATGATACAGTTGACAAGACAATACCCACAGACATCTACAGTATACTACACCATCCTACACCAATAAATGATACAATTGACAAGACAATACCCACAGATATCTACAGTATACTACACCATCCTACACCTATGAATGACACCACTAACAAGACAATACCCACAGACATCTACAGTATACTACACCATCCTCCACCAATAAATGATACAACTAACAAGACAATACCCACAGACATCTACAGTATACTACACCATCCTACACCAATAAATGATACAGTGGACAAGAGAATACCCACAGATATCAACAGTATACTACACCATCTTACACCAATAAATGATACAGTTGACAAGACAATACCCACAGATATCTACAGTATACTACACCATCCTACACCAATAAATGACACCACTAACAAGACAATACCCACAGATATCTACAGTATACTACACTATCTTATACCAATAAATGATACAGTTGACAAGACAATACCCACAGATATCTACAGTATACTACACCATCCTATACCAATAAATGACACCACTAACAAGACAATACACACAGATATCTACAGTATACTACACTATCTTATACCAATAAATGATACAATTGATAAGACAATACCCACAGATATTTACAGTATACTGCACCATCCTATACCAATAAATGACACCACTAACAAGACAATACCCACAGATATCTACAGTATACTACACCATCCTCTACCAATAAATGACACCACTAACAAGACAATACCCACAGATATCTACAGTATACTACACTATCTTATACCAATAAATGATACAATTGACAAGACAATACCCACAGATATCTACAGTATACTGCACCATCCTATACCAATAAATGACACCACTAACAAGACAATACCCACAGATATCTACAGTATACTACACTATCTTATACCAATAAATGATACAGTTGACAAGACAATACCCACAGATATCTACAGTATACTGCACCATCCTACACCAATAAATGACACCACTAACAAGACAATACCCACAGATATCTACAGTATACTACACCATCCTATACCAATAAATGACACCACTAACAAGACAATACCCACAGATATCTACAGTATACTGCACCATCCTACACCAATAAATGACACCACTAACAAGACAATACCCACAGATATCTACAGTATACTACACCATCCTATACCAATAAATGACACCACTAACAAGACAATACCCACAGATATCTACAGTATACTACACCATCCTCTACCAATAAATGACACCACTAACAAGACAATACCCACAGATATCTACAGTATACTACACCATCCTATACCAATAAATGACACCACTAACAAGACAATACCCACAGATATCTACAGTATACTGCACCATCCTACACCAATAAATGACACCACTAACAAGACAATACCCACAGATATCTACAGTATACTACACCATCCTATACCAATAAATGACACCACTAACAAGACAATACCCACAGATATCTACAGTATACTGCACTATCTTATACCAATAAATGATACAATTGATAAGACAATACCCACAGATATCTACAGTATACTGCACCATCCTATACCAATAAATGACACCACTAACAAGACAATACCCACAGATATCTATAATAATAATAATAATTACAATATTTATATAGCGCAAAATCTTGATAAAATCAAATCTAAGCGCTGAAGCAGACACACACGCAGGCACGCACGCTCGCACACACACGCACGCACACATACAGACACACACACACACACACACACACACACACACACACACCCACACCCCACGCATGGCTATAAATGGGGAGAGAGAATAAAAGCAATAAAAGCAAGAATAAAAGCAATGGAAAATTATAGAGAGCATAGCATACAATTATATATTATAACCATGTGGTTCCCTCCGAGCGGAGACAGGCTGCAGAGGGGAGGGTTGAGTGAGGTTAGGATTTTATGCAGGAGAGAAAAGGTGAGTTTTGAGAGCGGACAGTATACTACACTATCTTATACCAATAAATGATACAATTGACAAGACAATACCCACAGATATCTACAGTATACTGCACCATCCTATACCAATAAATGACACCACTAACAAGACAATACCCACAGACATCTACAGTATACTGCACCATCCTATACCAATAAATGACACCACTAACAAGACAATACCCACAGACATCTACAGTATACTGCACCATCCTATACCAATAAATGACATCACTAACAAGACAATACCCACAGACATCTACAGTATACTGCACCATCCTATACCAATAAATGACACCACTAACAAGACAATACCCACAGATATCTACAGTATACTACACCATCCTATACCAATAAATGATACAATTGACAAGACAATGCCCACAGACATCTACAGTATACTACACCATCCTATACCAATAAATGACACCACTAACAAGACAATACCCACAGACATCTACAGTATACTGGACCATCCTATACCAATAAATGATACAGTTGACAAGACAATACCCACAGATATCTACAGTATACTACACCATCCTACACCAATAAATGACACCACTAACAAGACAATACCCACAGACATCTACAGTATACTACACCATCCTATACCAATAAATGACACCACTAGCAAGACAATACCCAGAGACATCTCCAGTATATACACCATCCTATACCAATAAATGACACCACTAACAAGACAATACCCACAGACATCTACAGTATACTACACTATCTTATACCAATAAATGATACAATTGACAAGACAATGCCCACAGACATCTACAGTATACTACACCATCCTATACCAATAAATGATACAGTTGACAAGATAATGCCCACAGACATCTACAGTATATTGCATCATCCTACACCAATAAATGATACAGTTGACAAGACAATGCCCACAGACATCTCCAGTATACTACACCATCCTACACCAATAAATGATACAGTTGACAAGACAATACCCACAGACATCTACAGTATACTACACAATCCTATACCAATAAATGACACCACTAACAAGACAATACCCACAGACATCTACAGTATACTACACCATCCTATACCAATAAATGACACCACTAACAAGACAATACCCACAGACATCAACAGTATACTACACCATACTATACCAATAAATGACACCACTAACAAGACAATACCCACAGACATCTACAGTATACTACACCATCCTATACCAATAAATGACACCACTAACAAGACAATACCCACAGATATCTACAGTATACTACACCATCCTATACCAATAAATGACACCACTAACAAGACAATACCCACAGACATCTACATTATACTACACCATCCTATACCAATAAATGACACCACTAACAAGACAATACCCACAGACATCTACAGTATACTACATCCTATACCAATAAATGACACCACTAACAAGACAATACGCACAGACATCTCCAGTATACTTCACCAACCTACACCAATAAATGACATCACAAACAAGACAATACCCACAGATATCTACAGTATACTACACAATCCTACACCAATAAATGACACCACTAACAAGACAATACCCACAGATATCTACAGTATACTACACCATCCTACACCAATAAATGACACCACTAACAAGACAATACCCACAGACATCTACAGTATACTACACCATCCTACACCAATAAATGACACCACTAACAAGATAATACCCACAGACATCTACAGTATACTACACTATCCTTTACCAATAAATGACACAATTGACAAGACAATACCCACAGACATCTACAGTATACTACACTATCCTTTACCAATAAATGATACAACTGACAAGACAATACCCACAGACATCTACAGTATACTACACAATCCTACACCAATAAATGACACAGTTGACAAGACAATACCCACAGACATCTACAGTATACTACACAATCCTACACCAATAAATGACACAGTTGACAAGACAATACCCACAGATATCTACAGTATACTACACTATCTTATACCAATAAAGGATACAATTGACAAGACAATACCCATATATAACTGCAGTATACTACACTATCCTATACCAATAGATAATGCTATTGACAAGACAATACCCACAGACATCTACAGTATACTACACTACCCTATACCAATAGATAATACTATTGACAAGACAATACCCACAGACATCTACAGTATAATACACTACCCTATACCAATAAATAATACAATTGACAAGACAATACCCACAGACATCTACAGTATACTACACTATCCTACACCAATAAATGATAAAATTGACAAGACAATACCCACAGACATCTACAGTATACTACACTATCCTACACCAATAAATAATACAATTGACAAGACAATACCCACAGACATCTACAGTATACTACACTATCCTACACCAGTAAATGATACAATTGACAAGACAATACCCACAGACGCATACAGTATACTACACTATCCTACACCAATAAATGATACAGTTGACAAGACAATACCCACAAACATCTACAGTATACTACACTATCCTACACCAATAAATGATACAATTGACAAGACAATACCCACAGACGCATACAGTATACTACACCATCCTACACCAATAAATGATACAATTGACAAGACAATACCCACAGACGCATACAGTATACTACACTATCCTACACCAATAAATGATACAGTTGACAAGACAATACCCACAGACATCTACAGTATATTACACTACCCTACACCAATAAATGATACAATTGACAAGACAATACCCACAGACATCTACAGTATATTACACTACCCTACACCAATAAATGATACAATTGACAAGACAATACCCACAGACGCATACAGTATACTACACTATCTTTTACCAGTAAATGATACTATTGACAAGACAATACCCACAGACAAAGTATACTACACCATCCTTTACCAATAAATGATGATGATGATGATCATCATCAGGTGCCCTGCCGCATGGTGTTGGCGATCATCGACTTCCATCTGTCTCTATCTCTTGTTGCCCCTAGCATCTCCCCCACCCTCCTCGTCCCCAGCCACTCTGCAAGTCCGTCCAGCATTTTCTCCCTGGGTCTACCTGGTGCTCTCTTTCTCTCCAGCTTTCCCATTGTGACCAGGTGCTCCAAATCCCCCTTCCTCATAAAATGGCCTATAAATGTTGCCTGTCTTTTCCTAATCTTCCTTATGAGTGATCTACTTGTGTCTGCCTCCATCAAGACTGTCTCGTTTGTTTTCTTTGTTGTCCATGGAACCCTCAACATTCTTCTTAGAAACCACATCTCGGCTACCTCAGTCTTGTTCTGGCTTTGTTTGTTGACTGTCCACACCTCGCATCCATACAACAGTATTGGTTCTATATAACATTCAAGAACTCTCTTCCTTATACGATTAACAATTTCTCTTCAGAGAAAAAACGTGCCCCCGGCCATGCAACCCGCAATGCCAACACAACCTCATTAACAATAGTTCTGCAAGGTAAAGTCAAGGTCAGACGAAATCCTGGCAGACCACCCACCTCCTATATGAACAACAACACCAAGGAGAAGAGTGGCTGAATGGTTTAGACGTCCGGCTACCAATAACTAAACTCAAGGTTCCAGGGTTTGTTCCCCTTTGAGACCTTGACCTTTCTCCTCACTTTGACCAGAAAATCGAACTGAACTATCAATACAACAAAGCAAAACAGGTGCAAATTTTTGGCCAACTGACCTTCGTCAAGCGTAAAGAAAAGATATCAAGGAACAAATACACAAAATTTCGGAGAATAAAGTAAGACTTCTCTGGTGTTTTCTGTGAACAGGAGCAATGACTGTGATAACAACAGCAGACATTGTTTGTGATTTGTAGTAATTCCAACCCACAAACAAAACACTCTATGATAAGTTATCAATCATGCCTGAAAGGTTGTATTTATCAGGTGATTTGAATTGTGTGTGTGTGTGTAAGAAGGGGAGAGAGAGAGAGAGAGAGAGAGAGAGAGAGAGAGAGTGTGTGTGTGTGTGTGTGTGTTTGTGTGTGTTTGTGTGTGTGTGTGTGTGTGTTTGTGTGTGTGTGTGTGTGTGTGTTTGTGTGTGTGTGTTTATGTGTGAACGTGCCTGTGTAGTTGTTAGGGGACAATTCGACGTGAACGGTAGTGAAAATGGGACGTGTGTGTAATATGGGGACGTCCCTAAAATACACAAAAATAAAATTGGCTCAAAATCACAAAATAAGCTCAAAATGTTGTACTATTGCGTACGAAATATAAATTATGAAATATCAAAAAAGAATAAAAAAAATGTCCCCTTATTACTACATATTTTGTTTATAGTAATTTGAGGACGTCCCGTTATTACTACATGCCACTTTCCCTGTTCTCACACAGATTGAGTCACACAGCCTTTCATTCCCAGTTAGTTTAAAAGCGTATTTCTTCAGCTTCTTTTCTTTCTGAGTTTGATCTGTTATTTTCTTTATGGTTTTATGTCTATTGGTATTGCTGTGTGTATCCTGACGGTGTTACTGTTGTTATTTTATCCTCTTCCCTTTGATGAAAATGACAGATTTTGTTCTCCTGCACTGCCATTGATAAATCTATTGCCTGAATAATGCACATTGGCTGTGATTAATTCTAGGGTGTTTTGTTTTCTTTCTTATAATAAAAAAATGAAGTCTGTCTGTGGAGATTGATTTCAGTTGTTTATTTATTGATTGACTTATTTATTCATTTATTTATTTGTTTATTTATTTATTTATTTGTTTATTTATTGATTTATTTACTTATGATTTATTTATTCATTTGTTCATTTATTATTTATTTATTTATCTATGTATTTATCTATCCATTTAATTCATGTTTTTTTTTTTTTTTTTTTTTTACTATTTACTTATTTGTTTCTTTGTTTGTTTGTTTTATTCATTTATTCAAGGCAGAAACAAACAGTGGCAGAAAAGAAGAAATTGCTAGCACAGTATTTCCAGAAGATGGAGACACTATCTTGAAGGACCCCTGACATCATCACAGAAGGGGATGCTACTATACGGTCACTTACCAGAGAAGATCGTGCATGGCTTGAAGGCAGGCCGCGTCTGATAACTGGCCCAGGTGGTAGGTAGGAGAATCTATCTGGGAAGCTCACGTGAAGCCGTGCAGAGTTCAATCACTGACCATGCAGGGACTTTCTTCCCCCCTCGCTCCTCCCCCCCCCCCCCCGCCCCGGTCCCCCATCCCATCCTCTAGACATTAAATGGTGGTCTTTTGGATGAGACGATAAAGCCAGATGACAAAGAGTTATTCTTGACAAACTTCCACAAAAAAATAAGTAAATAAATAAATAAATAGATAGATAAATAAATAAGACATGTAAATAAATAAATAAATAAATAAATAAATAAATAAATAAATAAACAAACAAACAAATAAATAATTCATCCATCATCACATGCATAAAGGGGACAAATCTGTGGCCCTGTCCAATGACGACGTGCTTTCATCAGGGCAAAATAACCTACATTTCACATGGGAAACAATCACATTAAGACCAACACACATACACACGCGCACGGGCACCACACACACACACACACACACACATACACACACACACACACACACACACACACACACACACACACACACACACACACACACACACACACACACACACACACACACACACACACACATAAAGAAAAAAATCCAGTCTAATCCAGTCCAAACCAACCCAAGAGAGTGCATGGATGACATCTTCAAGTTTACTCAACCAGGATTCTTCACACTCAGTCAGCTCCATATACCTCACCCAGTCTGCCACATCTTTACTGGCAGACTCCTCGAGCCTACACAAGATCTTGAAATGGAAGGGATAAGGCAGGGGAAGAGGGGGCAGGGGGAACAATGCTTTTGAAACATAAAGCTTTTTCTCTATATTTTGCGGAGATCTTATCCCTCCCTTCCTCCCTCACCTCTTACTTGATGAAATGGGTATCCAGATTTGGAGCACCTGGTCACAACGGGAAAGCTGGAGGGAAAGAGAGCATCGGGTAGACCCAGGGAGAAAATGCTGGACGGACTTGCAGAGTGGCTGGTGACGAGGAGGGTGGGGGAGATGCTAGGGGCAACAAGAGATAGAGACAGATGGAAGTCCATGATCGCCAACGCCATGCGGCAGGGCACCTGATGATGATGATGATGAGTGGCGTCGGGAGCTTGGGAGGTGATTGTCTAGAGCGTGGCGAGGTACTGGTGCTCTGGGTCCCAGATGCACTCTCAGGGTGATTTTTGTAACTTTTTGTTAACTCTTGTTAACTTTTTGTTAACCTCTGAACAGTACATGTTGGTGTAGAACACCTGTTATTTCCCTCCTGTAGAATGGGAGGGAATCTTAGCTCTTCCTTTTACTGTAACATAAATGATGCATGCATTATACTATTTCCTGTATTCTCTCACTCTTTCGCTCTTTCTTTTCTTTTCTCTCTTTCTTTCTTTCTCTCTCTCTTCTTTTGTCTCTCTCTTTCTTTCTCTCTCTTTCTCTCTCTCTCTCCTTCTGTCTCTCTCTTTCTTTCTCTCTCTTTCTCTCTCTCTCTCTCTCTCCTTCTGTCTCTCTCTTTCTTTCTCTCTCTCACACACATTCTCTCTGTCTCTCTCTGCCTCTCTGTCTCTCTGTCTCTC
>JAPXFY010000029.1:46536441-46553941 GCA_030674185.1 Monoplex corrugatus
TATTATATTCACAAGGTTTTGTAGATCTTTTTTCATTTTCCGCAATTAGCATGGTGTCATCTGCGTAACGAATGTTTATTTTTCCTCCAACCTTTATTCTAGGACATTCTCCTAGGTTTCTCATGATGGTTTCGCTGTAAAGGGAAAACAAATCTGGCAACAGAACACAACCCAGCCTGACTCCTTTTTTGTTATGTTGGAAAGAGCTTACATCGTTTTCTATTCTCATTGCTGCTGTTTGATCCCAATACTCGTATTTCTGATTATTCTTAAATCTTTTCCATCATTATTGAGTGTTTCTAGTTGGTTGATCAATTCTTCGTGTCTTCCCGATCAAAAGCCTTGGTATAATCAACAAAGCGTAAATATAAATCCTTATTCAACTCTATTGAGCTTTCTATGATGGTTCTTAGGGTGTATATAGCATTAATAGTTCCCTTCGACAATTCCACACTGTTCATCTGCTATTTCTCTTTTGATTCTGTTCCTTGTCCTCATCATGATTATTCTTAATAGGATTTTTGTTACATGACTCATCAAGCTGATTGTACGATTGGGTTCGTATTCTATAGCCCGTTTTCTTTGGAAGTGCAATGAAAATTGATTTTGACATATCTTTGGGGATTTTTCCAGTGTCGTAAATTTCATGTAGATGGACTGTAATAATTTTTTTTCAGTACCGAATTCTTCTAGGGCCTCAATCATTTCTGTAATGATGTTGTCTGGCCCTGGGGCTTTTCCTGGTTTCACCTTTTGCAATGCTGCTCTAACTTCATTTTCATTATGGGTGATCCTTCAATGTTCCTTCTTATGTTCTTTGTTTCTGTCATCAATAAAAAGGTCTTTAATGTACTCTCCCCATCTATATCTATCTGATATTCTTGTTTTTTTTTTCCCTGATACGCGTACCATCTTTCCATTTTAAGCAAACAATTGATGTGTGTCTTTTTCCTGTGGGCAATTTCTTCAATGTTTCTGTACATACTTTGAGGATCTGTTCTGTGTCAGTCTTCCATTTCTTTGCACTTTGTTTCCAGCCAAGCTTCCTTAGCTTCATTGCACCTATTCCTAATGTCTTTATCTTTGTATTCTTTCTCTTTTCCTTTGCCTTCCTTGGTTCTTCTATCAAGCCTATAATTTCTTTTGTCATCCATTTTTGTTTTGTTTTTTTGTTGCTTTTCTTTCAACTCCAGGGATTTCTTCACAAGCTTCATTTATCGAGTTTCTCAACTTTGTCCATTGTTCCTCACTGTCACCAACGTCTTCCAGAGCACTGAATTTGTTTTAAACATGTACGTTAATTTTTTTACGTATCGCTTCATCTGTCTTTAAGAATCCAAGATTTAGTTCCATATTACTTTTGGTCTGTTTTCTTTTCCTTAGTTTCTGCCTAAGTCTTTCCATTACAGGATAGTTGTCAGTGTTGCAGTTTCGCCTGGTAGTGTTTTTGCTGTCAGTAAAGAATTTCTAAGTCCATTTTCTTCTGTTAGGCTGCTCAAACCAGGTGTTTCTTACTATGAACTCGTTCATCTGCGCCTATTCCACGAGTTTCCCTCCCCTTTCATTTTGTGTACCAAGGCCATGAAGTCCAATTATGTCCTCCACCCTCTGTCCCACTTTAGCATTAAAATCTCCTATTATTGTAATATCCTGTGATTTGCATAGAGCCTTGACCATCTCTAATACTTCATATAAGTTGTCAATTTATGTTGGAGTACTTGCGGATGTTGGTGCATACACCTGGATGAATTTGATATCAAATGGCTTGCCATCTAACTTAACCAGCAAAACTCGGTCTGACACAGCCCAGTGTCCCTTGACTGATTTTGACTTGCCCCTTTCCATTATGATGCCGACTCCTCTTTCACGTGTGTTTCCACCAGAATACATTATTGCATGATCGCCTATTTTTTTTGGTATGCATATGGCCAATTTTCTTGTTTCTTTTCCTGCGGTCTTTTTTTGTTACTATCTTGGAATCTATCTGGCTACCTGTCTATCGAGCCATTTAAATATCTGTATCTATCCATCTGTATCCATTTAATTAAGTTATCAGTTCATTGAGACTGCCTGTGTGGGGATGCCGGGGGGTCTTTCAGTACAAATAGCATCCCCGCCTTCTGGAAATTCTGAACTAGAAATTTCCTCTTTTCTGTCACTTTCTTTGTTTCTTCCTTCCTTCTTTGCTTTGTCATCTCTTCCTATCATTTTCTGCCTTGCTGGTCCATTTACCTGTATGTGTTCGATGAAGTCTTTCCTACCTTCTCTTAGGATTGATAATTGGATACATGTACTACGTGCATTTTTGGCTCTAAGGAAATGAGATACACGAAAGCAATTTCAGGTAATTTAGGCCTGTTTTTATATATGTTTTAGTATTTTTATTTGTTTAAATTTATGATCAGGTATTTTTCAAATCCCCTTTGCGATAAATTGGACAGAGTGCCCAACGCCAGGAGCATTTTAGATTATGTGTGCAAATGCATTGATACGCGTACTTAATTTTCTTTTTTTTCCCTGTTGAAGTATTGTGTGTGTATTGAAATGGTTCTAGCCTTGATATGGCTCTATGCAGTCGACTGGGCTTTAAACAAAAATAACAATAACAATTCATTGAGACCTATTGATTTCTCTATTTACTGATGTATTCCCTTTGTTCCAGTGCGCCTGTAAAAGCGTTACGCTACGTACTGCACCTGAAAAGACGAGCAGCAGCAGCAGCAACAACAACAGCAGCAGCAGTGAAAACAGAACAAGAAAAGAACAAGACAAAGTAAGTCTTCTAAATATATTATAGACAACAGGAGAAAACTCAAAAACACGCAAAAAGGAATAAATACAAATAAGAACAAACAAAAATACAAATAAAATATCAAAGGCATACAGAATAGAAAGAAGAAACGAAGAAGACGATAAGAGGAAACAAAGAAGAAAGATCAGAAGAGGAAACAGAGAAAATGCGAGGCAACATGAACAAAACAGAAAAAATGAGGACAACAAAAACACAAGAGGAGACCAAAAAAAAAATCAATACGAACAACAGCAGGAACGACAAGAACAACCAAAAACAATGGAGAAAAAAGCAAATATTCGTCACCAGAATTTCGAAAAAACAAACAACCGCAACAAAACCACAAAATAAAAACCCAGAGCAAAGAAAGCATGACAAAACAGAAACAAGAAAGTTGTGGAAAAAAAGAAAACAAAACAATACACAATACATGGCAAGTCCACAACTAAGCTTGTTACGCAATCAATAACAAGAACATCAACATGGATACATAGATATGGGAACAAAAACAACAACGGAAAGAATACCAGAAGAAATGAAGAGCAAAAGGAACAAGAAGCAATACGACAAGAAGCAATACGACAAGCAACAGAAAACATCTGTGATGACAACAACGGCAAAACCTTCACCAGCAAATCGCCAAGAAAAGCACAGAACACAGTGAAAAGGGAAAAAATCAAGAACAATAAACACGTGGAAAAGACTAGTGACACGAACAGGATCAAGAATGAAAAACAATGGAACAAGTATAACCACGGGACAAAATCAAAAACAACGGAAAAAGAAAAACGACTAAAACCACACAAACAAGGCAAACAACAGAACAAAACGGACAAGAAAAATGGGGAAAAATTGAAATTGGAAAAAAGTGACAAACAAAACAAAAATAAAGGAAAGAGAAAATTTGAATAATAATGACAAAAAACAAAACAAAACGAAAAACGGCAAGAAGTTAAAGAAACAAATGAAAAAACAAAGTCAACAAGAACAAGAGGAAGAACAAGTACAGGAAGAACCAAGTGTAGAAAAGCAAAACGTAACACCAGCAAGTATACAGTAACAATATCAACACATGGCAGAACAAGAACACCAAAGGCACCAAGGAACAGAACAAACAAAACTTTTCAGATGGAACAAACATAAGACAGAAAAACACGAGAAAAAAGAACAAGAGCAGTAAGAATGTAAGAAAGGGCAGCAAGAACAAGAAAACCAAAATCAAAAACAACAAAATCATTCTGAAGAAAAACGAGTACTGAAAGAGCAAGATAGAAACGGCAAAAGCAATACCAAAAACATAAAAATAGCCGAAAAACAAGATACCACGATTTACAAAATCTAAGAGGAGCGAAAGCAGGAAGACGTAAGCAAAGGCAGAACAGGAGAATTAAAATATTACATTACAGCTACAGCACCATGAAAGGCAAACCCTAAAAAAAAAACCCAAAAAACATCAAACGCCAATACAGAAATAAAAGATCACAAACGAAGAAAAAAAAAGAGAAAGAAAAAGAAACAAAGCAAGAACATTCATCACTGAAATAACAAAGAAGAGTGGAAGGAGGAAAAAATCAAGAACAAAAAGTAAACCAAAGACAAAATAGCAACAGGACCAGAAATAATAATGAAAAAAATACTAAACATAACTAGTGCACGAAATCAAAAGCAACAACAAAAGCACCTGAAACGATATGAAGAAAACGACAGATAAGATAAAACAGAAGAAAACAAAGAAATAAAGAAAACAAAACAAACAAAAAATACAAAAACAAAAAACGGAAACAGAAGAAAAAGAAAGCACGACAAAACAAACAAGAAAGGTATGAAAAAAAGAATACAAAACAAAACAATAGACAATACACGGCAAGTCCACAACTATGCTTGTTACGCAATCAACAACAAGAACATCAACATGGATACATAGAAATGGGAACAAAAACAATAACGGAAAGAATACCAGAAGAAATGAAGAGCAAAAGGAACAAGAAGCAATGCGACAAGAAGCAATACGACAAGCAACAGAAAAAGAACATCTGTGATGACAACAACGGCAAAACCTTCACCAGCAAATCGCCAAGAAAAGCACAAAGAACAGTGAAAAGGGAAAACATCAAGAACAATAAACACGTGGAAAAGACTAGTGACACGAACAGGATCAAGAATGAAAAACAATGGAACAAGTATAACCAGGGGACAAAATCAAAAACAACGCAAAATGAAAAACGGCTAAAACCACATAAAGAAGGCAAACAACGAAACAAAACAGAAAAGAAAAATGGGAAAAAAATTGAAATGGGAAAAAAGTGACAATCAAAAAACAAAAGAAGAAAAGGAAAGGGAAACTTTGAGCAATAATAACAAGAAACAAAACAAAAAAACAGCAAGAAGTTAAAGAAGCAAACAAAAGGAAAAAAAGCAAAGTCAACAAGAACAAGAGGAAGAACAAGTACAGGAAGAACCAAGTGTAGAAAAGCAAAACATACACCAGCAAGTATACAGTAACAATATCAACACATGGCAGAACCAGAACACCGAAGACACCCAGGAAAAGAACAAACAAAACTTTTCAGAAAGAACAGACATAAAACAAAAACACGAGAAAAAAGAACAAGAGCGGTAAGAATGTAAAAAAAGAGCAACAAGAACAAGAAAACCAAAACCAAAACGAACAAAATTATTCTGAAGAAAAACGAGTACTGAAAGAGCAAGATAGAAACGGCTAAAGCGACAACACCAAAAACATAAAAATAATATCAACAAATAGTCGAATAACAAGCGGCATGATAACACGAATGACAAAATCTAAGTGGAGCAAAAGCAAGAAGATGTAAGCAAATGCAGAACAGGAGAATAAAAAATACTACAACACGAAAGACAAGCCCACAAAACAAAACAAAACAAAAATAAAAAAATCAACGCCAATACAGGAAAAAAATCGAACGACGAAAAAAACAAAAAAAAAACAAAACAAGAACAGCATACAAAATATGGCAAATCCATTACTATTATTGTTGCACAATCAATAACAGTATCAATGTGAAAAAGTGTATGAAATCAAAATCAATAACAGCAAGAAAATCGAGAGAAGTAGAAGAGTGAAAGTGACAAGAAGCAGAAAAAGAACATCTGTGATAACAATAACGGCAAAGATATCAACAAGTCATCACTGAAGTCACGAAGAAGAGTGGAAGGAGAAAAAACAAGAACAAAAAGTAAATCAAAGACAAAACGGCAACAAGACCAGAAACAATGATGAAAAAAAAACACTGAACAAAACTAGTGCACGAAATCAAAAGCAACAACAAAAAAATCTGAAACGATTTGAAGAAAACGAGCAATAAAATAAAACAAAAAACAAAAACAAACAAAACAAACAAACAAAAATACAAAAGCGAAACAAACGGAAACAGAAGAAAGAAAGCATGACAAAACAGAAACAAGAAAGGTATGAAAAAAAAGAACAGAAAACAAAACAATACACAATACACGGCAAGTCCATAACTATGCTTGTTACACAATCAATAACAAGAACATCAACATGGATACATAGAATTGGAAACAGAAACAATAACGGAAAGAATACCAGAAGAAATGAAGAGCAAAAGGAACAAGAAGCAATGCGATAAGAAGCAATACGACAAGCAACAGAAAACATCTGTGATGACAACAACGGCAAAAACTTCACCAGCAAATCGCCAAGAAAAGCACAGAACACAGTGAAAAGGGAAAAAATCAAGAACAATAAACACGTGGAAAAGACTAGTGACACAAACAGGATCAAGAATGAAAAACAATGGAACAAGTATAACCAGAGGACAAAATCAAAAACAACGGGAAAAGAAAAATGGCTAAAACCACACAAAGAAGACAAGCAACAGAACATAGCAGACAAAAACATCGGGGAAAAAAATGACAATCAAAAACAAAAGAAAACAAAGGAAAGAGAAAATGTGAGCAATAATGACAAAAACAGCAAAAAACGGCAAGAAGTTAAAGAAACAAGCAAATGAAAAAACACAACCAACAAAGTCAATAAGAACAAGAGGAAGAACTAGTACAAGAAGAACCAAAGTGTACAAAAGCAAAACGTGTACCAGCAAGTATACAGTAACAATATCAACACATGGCAAATCCAGAACACCAAAGACACCTGGGAACAGAACAAACAAAACTTTTCAGAAGGAACAAAACATAAGACAGAAAAACACGAGAAAAAAGAACAAGAGCAGTAAGAATGTATAAAAGAGCAGCAAGAACAAGAAAAACCAAACCAAACCAAAAACAACAAAATCATTCTGAAGAAAAACAAGTACTGAAAGAACAAGATAGAAACGGCAAAAGTGACAACACCAAAAACATAAAAATAATATCAACAAATAGCCAAAAATCAACAGCAAGATAACACGAATGACAAAATCGAAGACGAAAGAAAGCAAAAAGACGTAAACAAACGCAGAACAGGAGAATCAAAATACTAAAATTACAGCTACAGCAACACGAAAGACAAACCCTGAAACAAAAAACATCCAATGCCAATACAGAAATAAAACATCACAAACGAAGAAAAAAAAGAGAAAGAAAAAGAAACAAAGCAAGAACATTCATCACTGAAATCACGAAGAAGAGTGGAAGGAGAAAAAAATCAAGAACATAAAGAAAATCAAAGACAAAATAGCAACAAGACCAGAAATAATAATGAAAAAATACTAAACATAACTGTAGCATGAAATCAAAAGCAACAACAAAAAAAACCTGAAACGATATGAAGAAAACGAGCAAAAAATAAAACAGAAAACAAAGCAAAACAAAAAGAAAAAAAACAGAAATAAAAACAGAAAAAAGAAACAAACAAAACAGAAAAAGAAAGAAAAAAGAAAAAGAAAAAAAAACAAACAAACAAAAAACAAAACAAAACGAAAACAGAAGAAAAAGAAAGCATCACAAAACAGAAACAAAAAAGTTGTGGAAAAAAAAGAAAACAAAACAATACACAATACACGGCAAGTCCATAACTAAGCTTGTTACGCAATCAATAACAAGAACATCAACATGGATACATAGATATGGAAACAAAAACAACGGAAAGAATACCAGAAGAAATGAAGAGCAAAAGGAACAAGAAGCAATGCGACAAGAAGCAATACGACAAGCAACAGAAAAAGAACATCTGTGATGACAACAACGGCAAAACCTTCACCAGCAAATCGCCAAGAAAAGCACAAAGAACAGTGAAAATGGAAAACATCAAGAACAATAAACACGTGGAAAAGACTAGTGACACAAACAGGATCAAGAATGAAAAACAATGGAACCAGTATAACCACGGGACAAAATCAAAAACAACGCAAAATGAAAAAAACGACTAAAACCACATAAAGAAGGTAAACAACGAAACAAAACAGAGAAGAAAAAATCGGAAAAAATTGAAATGGGGAAAAAAGTGACAAACAAAAACAAAAGAAAAAAAGGGAAGAGTAAATGTGCGCAAAAATGACACAACAACAACAACAACAACAACAACAAAAAACCGGCAAGAAGTTAAAGAAACAAACAAATGAAAAACAAAAACAAAAAAAATCGGTCAACGAGAACAAGAGGAAGAACAAGTACAGGAAGAACCAAGTGTAGAAAAGCAAAACTTACACCAGCAAGTATACAGTGACAATATCAACACATGGCAGAACCAGAAATCCAAAAGCATCTCGGAACAGAACAAACAAAACTTCTCGGAAAAAACAAACACAAGACCAAAAAACATAAGAAAAAAGAACAAGAGCAGTAAGAATTTAAAAAAGCAGCCAGAACAAGAAAACCAAATCCCATAACAACAAAATTATTCTGAGAAAAACAAGCACTGAAAGAGCAAGATAGAAACGGCAAAAGCGACAACACCAAAAACATAAAAATATCAACAAATAGCAAATAACAAAACAAAAACAAAAAACCAAAGTCAACTGGAAATCAAACACACAAGAATAGCAACAGCAAAGTCAACAAGAACCCAAAGAAACAAGGACAGAAATAACGAGATGAAAGGAGCGAGAACATAAAAAATCATGTCAACTAATAACAGAACCACAACACCAAGAGCATTAAAAACGCAAATAAGAAAAACTACTGAGCAGAACAGAAACAAGGCAAGAGCAACCACAAAACTGGAGAATGAAACCAACAAAAACTACAACTACAAATCAAAACAGAAACCCAAAGCAAAAAAGAAAGAAAAAAAAGTCAGCTGCAAGTGACCAAGAAAAACACGAGAGTGAACGGGAACAATATCAACAACAGGAAGTACACCAAGAAGAAGAAAAACATCAACAAAAACAGGATCAAGATTAAATAAAGACGGAACAAATATCACAAGGAAACAGAATCAAAAGCAACAACACAGTAGGAAAAAACAGCTTACACAGTAGTAAGAAAGCGAGCAACAAAATAAAAAAAGAAATGAACACAAAACAAAAAACAAAAACAGAAAAGGGAAAGAAATAGTGATACCGAAAGAAAGAAAATATGACATTAATGACAAGAACGATACAATGAAAATATGGACATAAAGGCAGACAACATGAAATGAAAAACAAACAAAAACAAAGGAAGGAATAACATAAGAAGAACAAGAGAAGGAACGAGAACAGGACGAACAAACATAGAAGAGCAAAAATTACACCAGCAAGAATACATTAGCAATATCAACACGTGACGAGAGCCAGAGCATCAGCGCCACAAGGAACAAGAAGAAATAAAACAGAGGAGAATGAAAACAAGAAGAAAGAGCAACAAGAACAAGCACAAACAAATACGAAAACAAAAATAACAAATCAAGAACAACACCAAAGTTAACAAGATGAAGAAAATGAAGAATTACAAGAATAATAGGAAAAACAATATGTCAACACATGCGAGAACTAAAACACAAAGACCACGAGGGAAAATGACAAAGCAAAAACAAAAAGACAAAGAAAAACAACTACCACTAACAAGAGCATTAAGAAAAAGATCAGCCAAATCAGCAAGAGAACGAATATCATAACCATACTCTACAACAAGAAATCAAACAAGCAAACAAAAAGAACAACAGATGTACAAAAACAAAACAAACCAGCACAGGAAATGCTAGAACAAGAATATAACAACATCAACAAATAGTGGAACCACAACATCACGAAACCAGCTGTATCAGTAATAAATAAAATTACAATGCAGAACAAAAACAAAAGCAAAAAAAACCCCAAACAAACAAAAAGCAACCAACCAACCAAACCAAAACAAAACAAACAAAAAAACACGAGCAAAATGAACAAGGAATAAGAAAAACACAAATATATCTAAAAAGAACAAAATCAAGAGCACAGAAAGTACAACCCAGGACAAAACACAAGCACGTCAGCAACAACTACAACAAATCTACAAAAATGAAAGCAACAAACTGAACAAGCAAACGAGAACAGCAACAACAAAGTCAACAAGAGAAGTCCAGATATGAGCAAGAAAAAAAAAAGCAAAAACGACAATAGCAAGAAGAGAAGAATGTTAACAAATACCGGAACCACATCACCAACAGCACCATCAAGAACACAAATAAGATATTAATGATCAGTACAAAAACATGACAAAAACACACAACAGGAGAATAAACCGACGACACAACAAATACTACAATTACAACAATTAACAGGAGCCAAAAACACAACAGGCACAGGAATAAGAAACTGGTGATTAAAAACAAATCAGAATCTTAACAAACACAATAAAGAACACAGCAACTGATAACCAGAAGTAAACAAATATACAATCAAAAACGCAACATCAGTCAAGACGAAGAATAAGAAGAACACAACAAGAAGTAAAATATAAGCCGAGCTTTTGAAGCCCTCGATCGAGACCTCCATGTGTACCTTCCTTGGGATAGTGCTACTTTACATGATCTCGGGACATATTCCACTGTTTGCCCTGGCAGAGCGGGCATGCAAGGTCATCTGATTTCCCCAATTTCACCAGATTCGAGGGCAAGAGTTAAACAGAACTGAGAATGAAACTGATTCTGGCAGTGGCCACCATTCCAGCTTAGACGTCTTTGGAGTGTACTTCACATCGAGGCTCCTCTTCTCTGTTTTATCATTTCGGAATGCTTCCCGAATCATTGTGGCATGCTGTCCACAGCCAGACACTTCCGGAAAGCCTCTTCTCTGGACTCACAAAGCCAGGCATTCATTGTACGTAAGGTGTTTAGTCAGCCTTGCAGTTTTGACAGTGGATGATTTTCCATTTGAGTTCAGAAGTGATAGTTGTCTGAACTAGTTGATATCACTCGAATTCTGTTCTGTTGGAATGTATACTCCATCTGTTGCAATCATTGGTTGCTAATGTTCAAGTTCTTGCATTTTGATCATACGTTTCTGGAGCCACTTGGGGACACGTGGACATTTCCTCATGCAGTAGGTAAGCTATTTCATTACGGCCAGATGACGATTTCAAGTGATGCTTCGCCCTGAGGACTGGAATGCTTTGCTGTGATAATGTTCCAGAGCAGTTTTATCCATTGTGATCGTCCCTAATTTGAGTGGCTGGAATAATGTCCTGCCAAAGTGGAAGGGGTGTCTGAAGTAATTTTGGATCGTCTTTCTGTTGCTCCTCCTCCTTGTGTATTCTGCTTTGCTTAGGGCACTGTTTTTTCACATTTTTTTTTCCTAATCCTTTTATTTTTCCCAAAAATGAAGCATCTTTCATTTGTTTCTTCATTATCCTCTTTTTCCTCCAGATATCCTCATCTAACAATGTGTGGATTTCTCTGGAGGGGTTTTCACCTTTGGCCGTTTTACTCCACAGGCGACCCTAGGTTGGGTATACAGAGAATTTGAACGTGGCTAGTTTTGAGTATCAGTGTGCATCAGCGCATTTAGTTTGTGGATGATTTCTTTATCCAGCCTCTCCCATTCCTCTTTTGCACTTATGGACGGGTAGATCCAGTTTCTGGCGTAGCATCACCAGTACAATTTCATCTGAACGATCATCGTGGATGTCCTTGGCACTGTGATTTGATACTTGGTCCTGGTTTTCCGACATTGTATCTGCTGGCGCAGAGCGCTGCTGTTCATTCATCACAGCCCTTTTTCGTCCTGTGGATCTTCATGACGCGCTTGGTAGATAATCTGCTTCCACAGCACAGCGAATTCCCTTTTTTCTTCTACTTCTGGTCCATTGTGTATTTCCAGTTGGTACTAGGCTGGCGCCGATGGATTCACCATTCACTCCCCCTCTCGGTGAATCCTGGGAGCATTTCATTTTGGACGAAGAGGCAAATTGAAGAAAGACAAGATGGGGAGTCGGCCCACAGAGTCCATAAAACTAGTCTTTCCCAGTGTCATCCCGTCTTTTGTGGACATCCTCTGAACTGTTCCTGAAAGTCAGTGGTCTAGTCACGTGTCAGTATCAAGAGACGGTGCGGAGATCCGGCCAGCAGAATACCCTCAGAGGTGAAACCCCCGTCAAGCAAATGTTTTGGTCCTGAACTCCTTACAGTCTAAGGGGACTGGACAGCATCCGGGTCCTGACTGTTGGATGCTCTTATGTTGTGACCAAAGTTTTTTATTTTTAACATAGAAATCAGTCCTCCATCTGGGATCGAATCCACGCCTCTAAAATGGTCAGCAACAACTACTACCATCATGAACAATAACAAAATAATAATTTTTGAACTGATGGATCCATCTGATTAGACAATGGATGCACTCGGTCGAGGAGTCGGATGGTGAACAGCATCAGCTGTGGCTGAACAAGGTGATTTCTTTAGTGGCAGTTCTCGGCACAGCAGACGCACATGAAGGTTGACAGGTGATCGCTGTCGCAGCTTTCTTTTTCATCAATCGAACAACAGTAAAGACTGTTTCTCCTCTGCGGTGACCATGCCTGCACGTTCGGTCGTGAAGGCACAGCGATTCGTAGCTGTCTGTTTGCAGGTGGACACACGGATATCAGCTGATTTCAGGTGTCATTTGTAAGATTCCCTACATAGCAGCAGTGAACGCCCTGTGTGCCAGGATCCTGCAGTGAGCTCTCTGTACAGCGTATCTTCAGGGATATGAATATCCTGCATACGGCGAACATGGCCAAGCCAGGTGAGTAAATTTCGAGAGAAAGGCTGCAGCTTTGTGGAATGTTACTGAAGGGACTGAACCAAGAGAAGGTGTTCCGGGGATTGGGAAGGGACAGATGAAAGAACTCTGAAGGAAGCATACCAAGGGGAGGGAACTTTGAAGGAGGAGGACCAACGGGGTGGAACATAAGAGGAGGGGAGGCAACTTTGGGAAACAGAATCGGGGAGGGGGGGGAGGGGGGACTTGGAAAATTTGGGAAGGCCTGACGGAGCAAACTTTGGGAGATGGAAAAGGGACTGAGATGAGAACTTTGGGGCTCCCCCCCTCTCTTCCCCAATCCCTAAGGAGGGAGGGAGGGAACTTTGGGAGTCAAAGATGGGGGAAACCCTAAGGGAGGAGTGAGTGAGGGAACTTTGTAGGACGAAGAGGGTTGGGGGAGCCCCAAGAGAGGGAGGGAACTTTCAGGATGGAAGAGGTTGGGGAGCCCCAAGGAAGGGAACTTTGGGTATCGAAGAGGGGGGACGAGGGAGGGAGGGAAAACCATGGGAGGGTACTTAGGGGGAGGGGAGAGAACCATCGGGAGGATAGCTGGGACGAGAACCAATGGGAGGATACTTGGGGGGTAGAGAGAAAAATGGGAAAGTACTTGAGAGGGGGGGGGGGTGACTTGGATAGAGTAAACCAATGGGAGGGTATTGGTGGGGGGGGGGGAAACAAATGAGAATACCAGTATTGGGGGGGGGGGGGGACGAATGACACGGAACTTAGGGGGGGGGATCAAAGGGAGAGAAATTGGGGAGAACCAAAGAGGAGGGAACTTTGGGGAACCAAAGGGAAGTAAGCTGGGGGAACAAAGGGGAGGGAACTTGTGGACCAAGGGGGGGGGGGACTTGGGGGAAACAAGGGGAGGGAACTTTGGGGAAACCAAAGGGAGAGGAAACTGGGGGAACCAAAGGGGGGAACCAAAGGGGGGAACTAAAGATAGGGAACTAAAGATAGGGAACTTGGGGGAAACAAGGGGAGGGAACTTGAGGGAAACAAGGGGAGGGGGAACTTGGGGCATAGGGAAACCAACAGTTGGGGGAGGGGCAACGGGAGGAAACTGGGGGGGGGGGACCAATCGAAGGGAACTTGGGGGGGGGGAAGGATGGGAGGAAACGTAGGGGGACCAAAGGGAGGTACTTTTGGTATGGGAACCAAGGGGAGAGAATTTGGGGGAACCAAAGGGAGGAAACTTGGGGAAAACAAGGGGAGGGAACTTGGGGAAACAACGGGAGGGAAACTTGGGGGAACCAAGGAGAGGGAAACTTGGGGGAACCAAGGAGAGGGAACTTGGGGAGAGGGCAAAGAAGAGGGAACTTGGGAACTTTGTCCCCCAAGGGGAGGAAATTGGGGGAACCAAGGGGAGGGAATTTGGGGGGAACGAAGGGGAGAGAACTTGGGGGACCAAGGGGGAGGACATGGGGGGAACCAATGGTAAAAAACTCAGGGGGGGGGGGGGGGGCGAAGAGGAGGGAACTTGGGTTTTACCAAGGGGAGGGGAACTTGGCTGATTCATTTTATTCATTCATTTAGTATTTCATTGTTATTTCAAAGGAGAAAGAATCTGATATGTTTCTGCTATACGGTTTGTTACCACTATCACCACCACCACCACCACCACCACCCACCATCACCACCATCACCACCACCACCACCACCACCACTACCACCACCATCAAAATCATCACTACCACCACCACCACGAGGAGGTGGAGGATGGTGATGATGATGATAATAATAATGATGATAATAATATAATAATGATATAATAACAATAACAATAATAACAATAACAATTACAATAACAATATAATAATAATAATAGTAATAATGATGATAATAATAATAAGAAGAAGAAGAAGAAGAAGAAGAAGAGTGGCCATAACAACACTAATAATATAATGAAACACTTAAATCAAGTGAATAAAGCATGCCACCAGCTGGATGACCTGACGTCCTGAATCACTCGACCGTCGCCATCGCCATATTGGATGGTCCATGTCCCATGTAACCAACTATCGTAGATGTCTATCGAACTAATTAATAACAACACGGGTGGAAAGAACAAGGCATTTTAAGACGGGACACCACTCTGCAGGCGTCATCTGAAATAGTAGATAGACAAGCCATGCGACCTTTTTCTGTGATACAATCGTGATATATTAATCAGACGTAGTCTTTTTTTTTCTTTTCTGTTTTTGTTTTTGTTTTTTGGGTGTGAGTGTGGGTGGGGAAGGGGAGGGGGGAGAGGCACACATGCGCGCACGCACACTCACATGCAAATTCACACACACACATGCGCGCACGCACACTCGCATGCAAATTCACACACACACACATGCGCGCACGCACACTCGCATGCAAATTTATACACACACACACACACACACACACACACACACACATGCGCCTGCACGCACACACACGCACACGCAAACACACACACACACAGGCGCGCGTACGCACACACAACACACACACAGACTCACGCATGTACGCATATATGTACACAATGCACACACAGACGCACGTTCTCACGCACACACCTTCTCTCACATAAGTACGCACACACATACTCCAGTGCGCAAACGCACATAATTATGCGCACACAGGAACACACATACACACTCGCAAACCTACGCGCAAATACGTACACACATATGCACGCACACATACACACACACACACACACGCACATACCCATACACACGCACATACCCATACACACATACACATGCGTACACACAGGCACACACATAGACACGCACACATGCACATGCGTACACACAAGCATACACCCCACACACACCAAACACACACACGCATACACACGCACACACACAACACATACACATACACACACACACACACACACACACAACACACACACACACACACACACACACATACACACACACACACACACACACACACACACACACACACACACACACACACATACACATACACACACATTCAGTCCACAAGAGGAAAACAGAGAACTAGAACAAACAGAAAACAAATAACAGTACTGCTGTACTACAAAAGGTTCTTATCCCGGGTCACCCATTATTAATGTTTCTGGCAACATTAAGGGCCCATCTCCCAGTGTTATTAATCTCACACAGTGTTCCTGAAGTACTTTCCCCAGTACGCCCAAACTAATAATAATAATAATAATTGTAATAACACCACCACCACCACCACCACCAAGAATAATGCTGATGATAATAATAATAACGATAATAATAATAATAACAAGAAGAAGAACAAAGAAGACTGATAATGATAATAATAGTAATGAAGATGATGAACATGATGATGATAATAAGATTAAGAAAAGATGATAGTAGCAATAACAATAACAATAACAAAAATAATAACAACAATAATAGTAATAATAATGATGATAATAACAACAACAATAATAACAACAATAATAATGATAATAACAATAGTAATGATGATAATGATAAAAATAATAATAACAATGAAGATGATGAGCATGATGATGACGATGATGATGACGATATTAAGAAAAGATAAGAATAATAATAACAGAAAGGATAAGAAGAAGAACAGTGATGATGATGATGATGACGATGATGAGATTAAGAAAAGAATAATAATAATAATAAGAAGGATTAGAAAAGGAATGTGATGACGATGATGATGATGATGATGGTGATGATGATGGTGACGACGACGACGGCGACGACGACGACGATGACGACTACCTGCACAGTACCTCATCTCACAAAAAAAGCTGTGCTTTATGTTTGGAGTTTGTTCATCAGGGATTCAGCGCATTCGGACAATTCCATACACGCTACACCCAAACATGTCGGCAATTATCTGACAGATTCCCTGAGATTGAAAGAAAGAAAAAGTGGCGGAAAAACTTAGCGCTGGCAAGGTCTTCAAATGGAAAGGAGAGGGGGGGGGGGGGAGGGGGAGGAACGAAGGGACTTAAACGCAAAACTGACACCACCAGAATGATGGAAACATTGAGACAGGAAGCAAAACAGGACAGTTTTTGATGTTGCCAGCTGGAATTGAAATAGAAATTCTGATCTTGAGTCCACGTATGTATTTACAGAAACAATCAGCTTGTGTGAAAAAAAAAAAATCCTAAGCGCTAATTCCACCACTCGAAATGCGCAACAAAGAAACAAAGAAACAAACAAACAGACAAACAAACAAACAAAGAAACAAACAAAGAAACAGACAACAAACATACAGACAAACAATCAAACGAACGAACAAACAATCAAACGAACAAACAAACAAACAAATATCGATTTTGAAACTTTTCCAGTCGTATGCGCTGCTGCACAATCTGAAATCTGAATTTGAAAGTACAATTTACAAGCTGCCGTACATGAATTCTAAAAACATCAAATTGGTAAATAATAATTAATAATAATAATTACAATATTTATATAGCGCAAAATCTTGATAAAATCAAATCTAAGCGCTGAAACGCACGCACACACACGCACGCACGCACACACACGCACTCGCGCACACACACACACACACACACACACACACACACACACACACACAC
>JAPXFY010000029.1:46561441-46568941 GCA_030674185.1 Monoplex corrugatus
GGCTGCATATACATGTAGATAACGTGTTTACAAACCTGACAAATTATGTTTTTTTGATATAACGAAACCTTACTTTACGTGTGTGGACAACGCTTTGAATTACACGTTTCCTTGACACGCTATTTTTCCCTTGCAAATAGACATAACAAAAATAATATACACAATTTTATATATTTCTGGAACAAAACAACTACATATTCATAACGTACATTCAAATATTGTGACCCTCCACCACGGAATGAGTCGGATTGCACCTGACACACTTTTTCGCTAGCAGCGATAGTTCATGTAGGGAGGGTCAGGGTACCAATTTTGAGATTTTCACTGAAAATGATTCTGTGGTCATTATTTTAGGTCTTGCTAAAATACTTGTACTTATTTGATCTTATAAACGGGTGAAAAGTGTAGCTCTATTAGAAGTACCTGGTTGCTATGGGCATAAGTGTGACATTTTCAAACTGCGATTTCTCAAATATGCATTTTTCCACATATCCAACTTTAAAAGGTCATAACTTTGAAAGGGAATGCCCGATTTTAATAAAATTTGGATCTGTGAAAACTGCGTTTTTTGCTTATTCATTTCATTTAAAAACAAAAAAAAATCACCCCAGGTGCATTGCGACTCATTCCGTGGTGGAGGGTCACATATAAGTAAATAACAATGATTTCCTTAGATGTCATTGTCAAGGGCTTTGATGTTGGTTGTAACTTATGTTGAAGCGATGCCAGTGCACTGCTGGACGTCTTACTTTATTGATATGTGTTTCCCTGTTTCCTCTTGACACGTGGTCAATTTGCTTACACACTGGTAGCCTTCATAAATCTTCCTGTCTTTCATAACTTCCATTTGTTATATTTTTATCACCCGTGTTGATGTATTATCTTTATTTCTTGTTTGTGTGCTGATGTATGCATGGGCACGTTCAATGGTACACACTGGTACTATCTCTTAGCCATCTCTAGGTTATAAAATTTTATCATGATTTAAATCTGTCTCTTTACGCGTCTCTCTCTCTCTCTTTCTCTCCCTCTTTTCTCTCTCTCTCTTTCTCTCTCTCTCTCTTTCTCTCCCTCTTTCTCTCTCTCTCTCTCTCTCTCTGCCTTTATCTTATCAATAATAACTAACTAGTTACTGTCATGTTAATATGAAAGTTGTCTGCACCTGTGGAACTCCAAGTATCAGTTAGCTAAAAAGCGGGGGGGGGGGGGGGGGGGATTTTGCACTTTATTTGTTGTACCTACTAAGCGTACATGGCAGCAAGACAGACCAAGGAGGCTTCAGTCCATCACCAGTTTATGACACCAACTGTGTGACAAGGAGAAGTGATAACGAGGACGGGCACAGGATGCTGCTTGAAGTGTTTTAGCTATGATTCTGTGCGTAGGGATGACGGTCGTCTACCTTAGAATAATAATATAATAATATATTTTATTTATATAGCGCAAATCTTGATAAATCAAATCTAAGCGCTGAAGTAAACACAGTGTTCGAATCCTACCAAAGAGACAGAGCCAGCTCTTTCCAGGGGCGAGCACTGCTGTCCCCAAATTGAGGGGGGGGGGGGGTGAGAGGGAATAGAAATAACCCTTCTCTAAAGTACAGCCTGTTTCATACGTACCTGGTAGGCAACAAAATCTGAATGGTCATTTAGCTTTGCTGTGGGGTCAGAACAATAAAAACAAGAAGAGAAAGAAAACGCCTCCAACCTAGCTTTAGTACATCAATAACCATACAGTACAGGATACAAATAATTGATTAGAACGACGTATATCCTTCACCTCCAGGATGATGGCTCGCTATACGATTGACATAGCTGCCCTTAGGAAAACCAGAATCGCAGAGCAAACCCTGACCTAAGGAGATGGAGAAGGTTACACCTTCTGCCGCACCGCAAAGCTCAAAGATAGTGAAAAAACAAACCCTCTGTTGAGGGATTCGTCATATGTACCAAGCTCACAAGGATGCTCGGAAATTTACTCCGGGCATCAATAATCTTTTAGGAGAAGAGTGGCAGAATGGTTCAGAAGTTCGCCTGCCAATAACTAAACTCGAGGTTCCAGGGTTCGTTTCCGTAGAGGCCTTGACTTTTCTCCTCAGCTTGACCGGAAAATCGAACTGAACGTATTGCCCTTCGGAAGGGGACGAAAAACGAGTCGGACCCGTGTGCCTTCTTGCTGCGCACGTTAAAGATCCCACGGCAGTTGAAAATCGCGAAGAGCAGGGCATTGCCCGGTTGCCTTGGTGAAAAAACATCGCACAGGTAGGTTGATTTCCCAGGTCCCATCCCTTGAAGACCAATTAATATTCTTGTCTTTCTGAAGTCTTGGTAAAGAAAATGTCAATGTGAATATGAATTTGAAGTGAGGGAGAGGGGATGTATGCCGCCCTCATGGTACTGGCCCGGGAAAAGTTGACGTATTACCACCTCATTCCCCTACGACCCCAGGGTTATGGAACTATCAAGGTACGACCTCAGGACCTGGCCAGCTCGTAGGTTTATGTGCAGGCTTAAGGCTTTGGCTGTGATCATTCTGGATCTTCTCCGACACATGACACCTATGACGTTAGTGCATGTGGAGTTCATTCCAAGCGCCAAGAGGTCATCTTGAGAAATTGAAACTGAAACTGAATAACCTTTTAATCTGGAATCTTTGGCTCACAAAAGACTGCTTTGCAGCAGTTGTTAGTGCTTACTCCCCAAAGATGACAAGTCCAGATAGTTTTGAAGAAGCCTTCTGTGAAGGGGTCGACCATCTCTTTGCCACAGTAAACCAAAACGACAAATTTATTATTCTTGGATATTTCAACTCTAGTGTGGGAGCCGACTGTGTGCATTTGGCCAAGAACTCTTGGAGGCCAGGCTATTGGACAGAGCAGCACCGATGGAGTGGTGTTGTTGTTAATGCGTATTCAGCATGAGCTTATCGAAGTCCTCTTCCAGTAAAAGGACAAGTTGAAGAACACGTAGATGCACTCACATTCCGTGCAATGGCACACACTGGTTTATGTTATCATGGGACAGACAGACAGAAGAGACGTGCATATCACTGTGTGCTGTGTGACATGAGCTCACTGCTGGTCTGATTACCGACTACTACACAGCATGATCGAATGTTGTTTATCATTTTCCCTCCAACCTTTAATCCAGGGTCTTCTTCTAGGTTTCTCAGGATGAACAACATTCGATACGCAGATGACACCGTGCTAATTGCAGAAAATGAATGGGACCTACAAAACCTTGTGAATATATTAGAAATAGAAAGCAAAGGTAAGGGGCTGGAACTAAACAGCAGGAAGACTGAAGTCATGGTGATCAGTAAGAAACATGAAATCCCCTCATTGCAAAATAACAGCAAATGGCACAACCTTGACACAGGTTGATAAATTTAAATACCTAGGAACGATCATTTCATTAGACGGCAGATGCACATCAGAAATAGCCAGCATAATCGGCCAAGCCAAAACAGCATTCAAGAAGATGACAAGCATTCTTACCAACAAATGCCTATCAATTAACATCAGGAAGAGAGTTTTTGAATGTTATATAGAACCAATACTATTGTACGGATGTGAGGCATGGATAGTCAACAAGCAAAGCCAGAACAAAATTGGGGCAGCCGAGATGTGGTTTGTAAGAAGAATGTTGAGAGTTCCATGGACAGCAAAGAAAACAAACGAGACAGTCTTGATGGAGGCAGACACACATAGATCACTCATAAGGAAGATTGGGAAAAGACAGGCAACATTTATAGGCCATTTTATGAGGAAGGGGGATTTGGAGCACCTGGTCACAACGGGAAAGCTGGAAGGAAAGAGTAGCACCAGGTAGACCCAGGGAGAGAATGCTGGACGGACTTGGAGAGTGGCTGAGGACGAGGAGGGTGGAGGAGATGCTAGGGGCAACGAGAGATAGAGACAGATGGAAGTCCATGATCGCCAACGCCATGCGGCAGGGTACCTGATGATGATGATGATGACACAGCATGATCAATATCCTCCTCCTCCTCATGTGCCCTGCCACATGGCGTTGGTGATCATGGCCCTCTATATGCATCTGTCCCTTGTCGCCGCAAGCACATCTTCCACTCTGTCCGTCTTCAGCCATCCTGCAAGTCCGTCCAATATTTTGTCCCTGGGACTACCTGGTGTTCTCTTTCCCTCCAGCTTTCCTGTGGTGACCAGGTGCTCTAATTACCCTTTCCTCATAAAATGGCCATAAAGGTTGCTTGTCTTTTCCAAATCTTCTTTATTAATGATCTACTTGTGTGTCTGCCTCCTTCAAGGCTGTCTCGGTTGTTTTCTTTTCTGTCCATGGAACTCTCAACATTCTTCTTAGAAACCACATTTCAGCTGCTTCAATCTTGTTCTGGCTTTGTTTGTTGACTGTCTACGCCTCACAACTGTATAACGGTATCAGTTCTATATAGTACAACAAGTTAAGCACAGTTTACATGTACCGCATATTTTCAACAAATATCATAGCATGACTTTCCAATTGGGAACAGATTTATTTCATAATCTTGTTCAAACGTACATTGAATTTCATTGTGATCGCACAAACGGTTTGGGATATACAGACAATTAAACGGAGGAGGGGTCGAAATCAAAGTTTGCCAAATCTGTCCAGTTCACCAAATCATTTCAATAATGGGTGTGACCACCCCGATTGGCGAGACATTCCATGCAGCGTCTCCTCATCGAGTAGACCAGTGTTCTGATGACCCTCTGTGTGATTCCCTGCCATTCCAGTTGCAGCATTCGGAAGAGATCCTGACGGTCCCTGGGAGGTGGATGGTTCTCCTTTACACGTCTCCCCAACTCATCCCAATGATGGTCGATGGGATTGAGGTCGGGACTATACGCCGGGAAGATCATCCTGTTGATACCGGCCTGCACAAGGAATTCTAAGGCCACCCGGGCTCTATGTGGCCGAGCATTGTCGTCTTGGAAGACTGCCATGGGTCCGATTCGTTGCATGGTCGGAACAACGAAAGGCGCCAGTATTTCATCCCGATAGCGGAGGCCTGTGAGGTTTCCGTCAATGTGGTAGAGTGGTGTCTTGTGGTGGAAGCTGATGGCACCCCATACCATAACAGATCCTCCCCTGAAGGCCCGGGTCTCACGAACAGCTGCATCAATGTAACGTTCACCAACACGCCTCCAAACTCTAGTTCGGCCATCATTGTGTTCAAGACAAAACCGCGACTCATCCGAAAAGAGGATCTGAGACCACTGTTGTTGGTTCCATCTCGCATGACGTTGGCAGAAAAGCTCGGCGAGCCAGCTTATGGGCTGCTAGCAGTCGTGGTCGCACAGCTGGACGACGTGATCTGAGGCCAAAGTGGTGAAGACGGTTCGTATGGCTTGACGGCTGAGGATGGTGTTAGTTGCCCTACGAAGCTGCCGTTGGATGCTGGTTGAGGTGGCATCCCGCTGCAGTAGGACCTGCCTCTCGATGAACCGATCTTCTCTTGGAGTCGTCTGCCTAGGCCGACCTGACCGTGGCCTCTCTTCAACGCAGTTGGTCGCCCTAAAACGCTGGTTCAGTCTAACAATAACTGAATGATGCACATCAAGTCGTCGCGCCACTTCAGCCTTGGCAATGCCATCTTGCATCCACGCAATCGCCCTGGTTTTGTCAAAGGTGCTAAGTTTTCTTCTTGGTGGCATGGTGAGAAACGGGCTGACAGTAACCAAGCCCGCGCTTATAAAGCATAAGGAAGGGGCATAAAACTCACTCGAAAGACTGCTCTTGCACGGGTATAACGAATTTTTCATTTTACACATCTTGTGTCGCCAGCAAGCTCACTGCAAAACAGGCACATTTACCGCAACTTTGCACTTTTTATCCCGCGCGGCAACGAGGTCACCAAGACCCCCATGCGCACTACAAGTTGCCACAGGCTCGCCCAAACACTGCTGTTTGAGATTCCATCACTGGTTGCCGCATAACAAAAAGAAAATAATGTTTTCTGAAGGAATGGATCAGCCCCCTGTGTCCAAGGACCTGTGCTTAACTTGTTGTGACTAGTATATATAACATTCAAGAACTCTCTTCCTGATATTAATTGATAGGCATTTGTTGGTAAGAATGATTTCCATCTTCTTGAATGCTGTTTTGGCTTGGCCGATTCTGCTGGCTATATCTGATGTGTATCTGCCGTCTGTTGAAATGACTGTTCCCAGATATTTAAACTTATCAACCTGTCTCAAAGCTGTGCCATTTGCTGTTATTTTGCATGAGGGGATTTCATGTTTTTCATTGATTACCATGACTTCAGTCTTTTTGCTACTTAGCTCCAACCCTTTATTTTTGCTTTCTATTTCTATGATATGCACAATGTTGTGTAGGTCCCTCTCATTTTCTGCAATTAGCACGGTGTCATCTGCGTAACAAATGTTGTTTAGCATGTTTCCTCTAACCTTTATAAATCCTGCTGGATCAGAAAACGAAGATAGCCAAGGACAACCTCTATGGAATTTAATCCTTTGCCTCCCTCACCCTACCCGCCAGCATCCTGCATTGTCAACCATGCTAGCAAAGCATGCAGGGAGTGGGTGGAGAGAGCAAGCACTGTTTGTCTTTCTTCAGTCAACTATCTGTCATATCGATTCAATCACCAGAGCCAAATCTACCAAGGTGGCCTACTGAGGTGACCTTAGACGAAGTGATCAGCAAACCCATTCTACCCAAGTCACCAACTTGGGTGAGCTGTTTTCAGAACCCTACATCACACCACACATGTGCACACATTAAAGCCTTGCTCACATGACACAAAAAACATGTGCCCACATCACCCCATGCACACGACACGAAAAATATGTGCACACACCACCCTGTGCACATGACACATGCATTGTAATAAACATGCACTATAGTATTTACATACTGCATTTTAATGTGCAGAGTATCGTTTTGAAAACAAATGAGCGCTCTCTTTTGTGGTCAGAAACAAGTGTAGGTTATACGCAATAAGCTGAACTTTCAATGGAAAGGAGCTGCTGTTGTGCTAGATGAAGTCAATATGAATAAAAACATAATTATCATATGTACTCTACATTGTATATAGAAAGGAAAGATACTTAACTGTGCAGTAAAATTGATGAACACAGGCAGAGGCATGCCCGTTCTTATCACTTATATATTTTTGATTGCTCAAAAATAATAGATTAATAATAGTAAATACGTTCTGTACTATCGTTACATATGAGAAGTGTGGAGTCATACAAGATAGTGGACGGTTCCGATTAAATCGTACAACAGAAATAGGAGGCTTGTTCTCAAAGTCGTGAGTGTTTCTACTGGCAAGAGTCTGTCAACAGTATCTAAACACTAAAACAACAAATACATGGTACCGAGAAATTGAAAAACATACGACATCTTCCATTCTGAGTGATTAACAAACAAACAAACAAACAAACAAACAAACAAACAAACAAAACAAAAACAAAACAACACACACACAAAAACAAAAACTGGGTGATTACAGACAGAATGA
>JAPXFY010000029.1:46573941-46593941 GCA_030674185.1 Monoplex corrugatus
GCGCTATAGGATGTGAATGGTGGAGGCAGGAAGACCAGACAGGAGTGAATTGCAATAGTCAATGCGAGACATTATGAAGGAGAGAACGAGTTTTGCAGTTGATAGGGGAAAAAAGATTCAAAGCAGTCATGACACATATTAAAAGCCTGCTCATGAAAACAAAACAAAGCAAAACAAAACAAAACAACAAAACAAACAAGACAAACAAAAAACAAAACAAAAAACAAACAAGATAAAATAAACAAAAAACAAACAAACAAAAAACTGAATACAATAGCAGCCTTAAGATGCCATCTACCTTGTGGATTCTATTGTACAATGTTTCTCCTTGAGGCGATGAATCGAACTTAAGTGTTTTGTATGAAAGCAGAATGGAGGAAGCCCATATCTACAAGACTGAAAGTATTCCAGTCCAGCCAGCAACTTGCAGATATCTGACTTAACACGCTCAAGTCCTCGCCTTAGGGATTGGAGCCAGGGGGTTGATAGGCACATCAGCCTATGACCTCATAAAAAAGCTCTTGATTTCTGGGAGAGAGAGGACCAGAGCCTTAAAGACAATGACAGAAGTAGCTAACCAAAATGTGTTCCGGCGTGATGTGGTCAAGGAAGAACAAAAATAAACTTGGTAAGTCTGACAATTCCCTTATAATATTATATTGCTGGTGACCGATAGCTAACTAGCTTTAAGACATCAGCCACAAGGGTGACATTCTTTTCAGACGCCTGACCACCTCGGATGCGCAGGTTTGAGAGCAGATGGAGGACAAATTTCAATAAAAAGAAAAGAAAAGAAAATAAAAGCAAGAGAGAGAGAGAGAGAGAGAGAGAGAGAGAGAGAGAGAGAGAGAGAGAGAGAGAGAGAGAGAGCAACAAACAGCACACCGTTGAGACAAGTTGGTAAGTTTAAATTCCTGGGAACAGTCAACTGACCAGACGGCAGATGCAAATTAGAAATATCCAGCAAAATTTACTAAGCTAGAACAGCATTCAAGAAAATGAAAAGCGTTCCTATTAACAAATGCCTGTCAGTTAACATCAAGAAGAGAGCTTTTTCAAGAAGAGAGGTTTTTACTCTGGTGCTGATGCGAAGTCTGGACAATCAACAGAGTCAAAACAAGATTGGGACAGCTGAAATGTGTCTTTTTGCAAAGAATGTTAAAGAGTTCCACGGACAGCAAAGAAAACAAACGAGACAATCTTGAAGAAAGAAACAAAACACAAAAAGAAAATCAAGGAAGAAGATTAGGAAAAGACAAGCAACATTTATAGGACATTTTATGAGGCAAGATACATTTGAGCACCTGGTTACCACAGGAAAGCTAGAGAGAAAAAGAGCACCAGATAGACCCAGTGAGAAAACATTTGACGGATTTGCTGAGTGGATGAGAATAAAAAAAAAGGTGGGAGATGCAGTTGCAGCGACATAGATAGATTCGTATAGAGGGCCATGATTGCCAATGCCATGCAGCACATGGTGATGATGTTGATAAGGAGGAGGAGGCAGTGAGTCTAAATGAGTTGGTTGATTGCTGCTATACAGAAGCAATGTATAATAATGACAATAGTAATGATGATGATTTCTCATTATGGAATCAAGTAACAGGCTGCAGTTCCAAATTATTTTTACTGCTATTATTATTATTATTATTACAACCATTGTTATTATCGTTCTTCTTCTTCTTCTTTTTTTTCTTCTTCTTCTTCTTTCTTCTTTTCTTCTTTTATTATTATTATATTATCATCATTAATAGTAGTAGTAGTAGTAGTGGAAGTAATGGCAGCAGCAGTAGTAGTAATATTGTTATTGTTAGTATCATCATCATCAGCATCAGCATCGTCATCTCCATTGCCATTGTCATCACTGTCGTTGTCATCATCATCATCATCATCATCATCATCATCATCATCATTATCATCATTCACTCTGATGTTTTCGTTGTTGTTGTTGTTGTTGATAGTGACGACAGTGGTGTTCTTTGTCGTACTGCTTTTTTTTTTTATCATCAACATTACAGTAAATTGTAGTGGTATCCTTATGGAGGGGGGGGGTCTGTGGAGATGGGGAGGGGGAGGGGGGAGCTGTCCCTTGGTGTGAGGGCTTCAGTGGACAGAGTAAAAGAGTCAAAGAGTTAACACTGCCTGTGCTACCTAATGCACAGATCACACACTGTACATAAACATACACATATACAGTAAAGTAAAGCCTGTGTACCAAGGTTGAACAGCTTGAACCAATGCCTATGGGTACTAACTGTATTTGTACTTGAACGACCAGTCGCCGTGGTGTAGTGGTTAAACGCAAAGGGCTACCGACTGGATGGTTAGGGGTTCGAATCCCCACCGGTACCATCAATAATATATCTGTGGGATTTTTCGGTTCTAACCTGTTCCTACCCAGAGTTGGGCGTGTTATGGGCTCATTGGGAAGACTGGGACCACACAGTCGAGTCTCGTCCACTTCACGGATGCGTCATTGAGAGTGTTGCTCGAATCTTCTGACCAGCACCGTAAGTGTCTGTATCTCTCGGGCCTGGTTGACGCCAGAATATATTATGATAGTAAGCGTAGAGTACAGCCCTGTCACGCAGTCTCAATCCTAGATGGTATTCCGTAGAATCACGATTATCATCCTCATCGACATCATCATCGTTGTATTGTAAAACAATTGTGCCAGCTTCTGTGGCCATTAAGGTGGCTTAGAAAATGGGACCCCCCCAAAAAAACAACAACAACAAAAAACAAAAATGTGAGCACAATGGTAACCTCCCTGAGTGGAATGATCCTAAAAAAAAGTATTTGTACTTGAACTATCTAGACCTTGCTGAACTCCACTGCAGTGACCTGGTGGCAGTGGCCGCTGCTGGCATTTCTCGGATGGCTCCTGTGGAATTTGAACCGGATGAAATTAGGACTTGGGGGGGGGGGGGTGTATTATGGGACTGGAATAAGCAGCGTGGAATCGCATCAAAAGTCATTGAGGTAGTAGTGCAGCAGTTGGGACAACAACAACAAAAAAGAAAAAAAAGAAAAAAAAAGAAAAAAAAAAGAAAGAAAAAACTACCACACACCTCATACTCATATATTTCTATTCATATATTCCTATTCCTATATTCCTATTTCGATCGGGTACGACATGAAGAATTGATCAACCAACTGGAGAGACTCAATGTTGATGGAAGGGATCTACGAATGATCAGAAATATGTACTGGGAACAAACAGCTGCAACGGGAATAGAAAACAATATAAGCTCTTTCCAAAACATCAAAAGAGGAGTCAGACAGGGTTGCCTTTTGTCACCAGATCTGTTTTCACTTCCACGCTCAAAAAAACCACACATTATGGAGGATACTGTGTACACGGCGCACAAATCCGAGATTCTTTAGTTGGCCCCCCAATGACATCTAAGATCGTTCTGCCCTGTTGGTTATCAATAGCGTGCACCTTTCCCCTTCAGTTGGCGCACTTTTTGGTTCTGCCATGCTGGTTATCAATAGCGTGCACCTTTCCCCTTCAGTTGGCGCACTTTTTGGTTCTGCCATGCTGGTTATCAATAGCGTGCACCTTTCCCCTTCCCTTCCTCTCTCCACACCCTTTTCAGCACAGGCGCGCATGGAAGTACTCGTTTAGACCTACAGATTGACCTAGGTTCCAGTACTTGGTGCTGATCTCAATCATTTTCTACACTCAGTCCCTCTAAAAATCTTGAAAGAACGCAGCAGTCACACACACACACACACACACATACACACACAACACACACACACACACACACACATACACACACACACACATACACACACAATGCATGCAATAGTGGGAGGGAGAGAGAGAGAGAGAGAGAGAGAGAGAGAGAGAGAGAGAGAGAGAGAGAGAGAGAGAGAGAGAGAGAGAGAGATGCGTTCCTTGCGCGAACACACACACACACATATAATAATAATAATAATTACAATATTTATATAGCGCAAAATCTTGATAAAATCAAATCTAAGCGCTGAAGCAGACACACACGCAAGCACGCACGCACGCACGCACGCACACACACGCACGCACACACACACTACACACACACACACACACATGCATGGCTATAAATGGGGAGAAAGAATAAAAGCAATAAAAGCAAGAATAAAAGCAATGGAAAATTATAGAGAGCATAGCATATACAATTATATATTATAACCATGTGATTCCCTTCGAGCAGAGACAGACTGCAGAGGGGGGGGGTTGAGTGAAGTTAGGATTTTATGCGGAGGAGAAAAGGTGAGTTTTGAGAGCGGACTTGAAGGAGACAAAAGTAGGTTGCTGACGGACTGAGAGAGGAAGTTTGTTCCAGGAGAGTGGACCAGAAACAGAGAAGGCTCGTGGACCATAGGTATTGAGCTTAGTGCGTGGAAAGCGAAAAGTCAGAGGATCGGAGGCAGAGCGGAGGGTACGTGAGGGAAGATAGATCTCAAGTAGGCTTGACAGGTAATCGGGGGCTGCGTTATTGAGGCTTTTGTAGCACATGGTGTCTAGTTTGTACTGTATGCGCTTTGATACAGGGAGCCAGTGAAGTTGTGCCAGGAGAGGAGATATGTGGTCAGCTTTTTTCTTTTTGAGTACAAGGCGTACAGCATTGTTTTGAATGCGCTGTAGGATGTGAATGGTGGAGGCAGGAAGACCAGACAGGAGTGAATTGCAATAGTCAATGCGAGACATTATGAAGGAGAGAACGAGTTTTGCAGTTGTTTCGACAGAGAGATACTTCCTGATCAGCCTTATACGATGGAGATGATAGTAGCAGGATCTGGCAGTTTGAGAAACAAAGTTGTTCATGGAGAGGGTAGAGTCAATGCAGACACCAAGGTTTTTAGCTGAATCAGAAATTGGGACTGATGTGTTACATAATGGGAGAGAAAGAGGAGGCAGTTGAGAAAGTTTCTGACGGGTGCCAATGATGATAGCTTCTGTTTTGTCGTCATTAAGCTGAAGTCTATTGTGTGTCATCCAGTTCTTAATATCCGAGTAACACTCAGTGGTGCGAGTCAACAGGCGCTGTATATTATCAGGTGAGTCACTGTCTTGAAGTTGGGTGTCATCAGCATAGAAGTGGTGTTTTATAGAGTGGGAGTTGATGATGGTGGACAGGGGGGAGGCGTAAAGAGTGAAAAGAACAGGGCCAAGGACAGATCCTTGTGGAACACCACAGGTCAGGTATGCAGGTTGAGAGTAAGTGCCATTGATGAGAACGGTTTGTTTTCTGTTTGATAGGTATGAAGTGAACCAAGACAGAGCAATGTCAGAGATGCCAAAAGTATGATGAAGTCTAGAAAGGAGAATACCATGATCAATGGTATCAAAGGCTGCAGACAGATCAAGGAGTGTGAGGAGAGAGACTTTGCCAGTATCAGTTGCAAGGAGGAGATTGTTGAGAATGTGCAGTAGGGCAGTTTCAGTGCTATGGCACTGGCGGTAGGCTGACTGGAAAGGATTGAGGAGACTGTTGGCAGATAGGTGAGAGTTCAGCTGGTTGAGGACGACTTTTTCAAGGAGTTTTGACAAGAAAGAGAGATTAGAGATAGGCCGGTAATTTTTCAGTTCATTTGGGTCTAAATTGTGTTTCTTGAGGAGAGGGTGAACAATAGTAGACTTGAAAGAATCTGGGACAGTTCCAGTTTGAAGAGAAGTGTTGATGATGTCAGTGATGAATAGGAGGAGAGTAGGGAGACAGTCGGCGTAGAGAGAACCTGGAAGAGGATCCAGTTCGCAGGTTTTGAACGACATGGATCTGATTGTGTTGAGAATTTCTTCTTGTGAGACTGGGGTAAAAGTAGTAAGAGGTGTGCCAGAGAAGGAAGGGTCAGGTGGGCATGGTTGACAGGGTGTCCTGTCAAGCCTGTCACGAAGAGTTTGTATTTTGGTGGTGAAATAGTTGGAGAATACAGATGGGAGTTCTTCATTTGTATGTTTTGTTGGGAGAGGTAAATCTTTTCGTGTGCCAAGGAGATGATTCATGGTTGTAAAGAGTTCTTTTGAAGAAGAGGCATTCAGGATTTTGGTTTGGAAATAGCTTGTTTTTGCTGATGCAATGAGGGTGGATACTTTTGTTTTAGAGGCTTGGAAAAGTTGCCTGTGTACAGTGAGTTTGGACACGCGCACACACACAGACACGCACACACACACACACGCACATACACATACACACACGCACACAGACACACACACACACATACACACACACAGACATGCACACACACACACACGCACACACACACATACACACATGCACACACACACACAGACACGCACACGCACACACACATACACACACACACACACACGCGCGCGCGCCACACACACACACACACACACACAAGTCCAGCGCGCCCATGCACATGGCCTAGTTCACCCACAGCCGGTGGGTGCTTCGGCCGGGCAATAGCTAACACCCGATTTTAGCCAGATTCAAGCCTCCAGAAAAGAGTGAAAACAGAGAACGAACTGCGATTTTTAGAAATTTGAGAAAGTTAAAGCACTGAAGATCACGAATCTGACCATGCCAAAATGGACAAAAACGTGTGAAGATTGTAACTTGCACTATATTTACACCACTACTACGAAAATAATCTCACTTTATACTGAACAAACAACAACCACCTGGAGATATGAGTCAATCATCACATTAGTAATTTCTACTAAAACTCAAAGGAATGATCACTTCTTCAGAACAATGAGTATTCACAGCACTGAATGCATCCAGGTAAAGTGATGAAAAAATTCTCGATCATTACACAAATTCACAAAACAAACAGAAAACCGCACTCAGATTCCTTCTTTGTCACTATTGCTGTAGAACAAGACGCGCTTCAGAGATGGATTTTGGTCAAACCTGCCTGGCTAAAAATACCACTTCCAAGCGATGCTGGCTGACAGAAAGGTACCAACTAAAGGGTGTCAGAATGGCTGGGAAAATGCAGCCGTGCACCCGGTGATGATGATGATGATATTCCTATTTATTTTCATTTCTTTTGTCACAGTGGATTTACCACGTCATATTCGGGCTGCTCTCCTCTTTGAGAGCTCGTCGCCACAATGCAGCGCCACCCAATTTTTTTTAACCAAGACTTTGAATGTGCAAGAAGCTAATTGGCCTTTAAGGGGAGGGACCTGGTCTATCTGTTCAATGTTTTATACCAGAGCATAAATAAATACATGTGAATACATACATAAAAAATGAATAGATAAATAAACAAACAAATGAACAAACAAACAAATAAATAAACAAATAAATAAATAATAAATAAATAAATAATAAATAAATAAATAAGGCAACCAGCTTATCCCAACTATGTTTGGCGGTAGCGGTGTCGTCGTTGTAGTGGAGAGTGTCTTGTCCAGACTTGGTGACGCATGAGTTTATCTAAACTACTTTGATACTCAGTCTGTCTGTCTGTCTGTCTGTTTGTCTGTCTTTCTATCTGGCTGGCTGTTTGTCTGTCTGTTTGTCTGTCTGTCTCTCCGTCCATCATCAGTGTTACTACCCCATCGTCATTCTTATTGTTATGATTATCGTGGCTGTTGATTTTCGAGTCGATACCGTCATGCCATGATCATCATAATTATCACCATTATCATTGTCATCATCATTATCATCGCTGCAACAGTCATCAGCATCCTCATCCTCATTATCATCGTCGTCGTCGACCTCGTATCGTGATCACCGTGATCATTATATCGTCATCGACTCACATGGTCATCATCGTCGTGTCGCTGTCATCGTCAACATCGTCATCGACTGTAATGACATGCAGTCATTATTTAGTCATTGTTTAGTTTACTAGGTTCCCCCCCCCCCCCCCTGGGAGATAAAAGCGCAGAAGCCCCTCCTCTTTCTCCTCTACCCTCTCTTTCCTCCCCTTCATCTCCACCCCCACTCCTCAAACAGATTACAATGACCTTTCTACTCGCACCCCCCACCCCCACCCCACACGCACACACGTACCCCCTCCACCATCCCAACTCATGTTCATTCAACCTTATAGTCAAAACCTTCTCCTCCCTCCCCATTCCCCCTCCCCCTCCCCCGCTGTCATCAGTACTTTGCTTCATAGTCCACTTTTATTTCTCCACCCACCTATCTCTACGATTGGGCAAAACAGACCAGAAACTCATAAGTTCATTTTTCGCCCCGCCCCATTTCCCCCCCCCCCCCTCCCATCACACACACTTTAAAAGTCTCTGATCTCCTCCACCTCCGCCCAAACTCTCCGTCCCATCCGTCTACCTCCCTCTCTCCCCCCACCCCCATCTCTTTCCATGTTTGTTTCCCTGAGGAGAGGGGAGGGTGAAGATTGATGGTTTGGCGTTGCAATGGGGGGGGGGGGGGGGGTGGCAGTTTGTGTGGGGGAGCATGGAATGCTATAAAACAAGTGTTAGGACAATTGCATCTGCCACTGGACCGCCGGCAGGAAAGAGAGAGAGAGAGTGTGTGTGTGTTTGTGTACGCGTGTATCAAATTTTTGTTCAAGCGTTGACTTGGATCAGTTGGGTGCAGGAGAACATAATTATTGGTTTTGCCTTCTGGTTCAGTCGCTTGGTCACACAGTTTTCATCTACGGCGCCTGCAGGGCAGGTCTGTTGTGTTGTTGTGTTGTGTTGTTGTTGTTTGTGTTGTGTTGTGTTGTTTTGTGTCGTTGTGTTGTGTTGTGTTGTGTTGTGTCGTTGTGTTGTGTTGTGTTGTGTTGTGTTGTGTTGTTGTGTTGTGTTGTGTTTGTTGTGTTGTTGTGTTTGTTGTGTTGTGTTGTGTTGTGTTGTTGTGTTGTTTTTTGTTGTTTTGTTGTGTTATTTGTTGTGTTGTGTTGTGTTGGTGTTGTGTTGTGTTGTGTGTTGTGTTGTGTTGTTGTTGTGTTTTTGTGTTGTGGTGTGGTCTGTTATGTTCTGTTTTGATAAGTTTTGTTATGCCCTGTTCTGTTTTGTTATGTAATGTATTATTCTGTCCTGTCCTGTTCTGGTCTCTCTCCTGTTCTGTCCTACTGTTCTTGTTCTGTTCTGTCCTCAGCTAGTCTGTTCTGGTCGGTTTTGTCCTGCTTTGTTCTTGTCTGTTCTGTTCCAGTCTGGTCTGTTCTAGCCTGTTCTGTTTTGGTCTTTTCTGGTCTGTTCTGGTCTGTTCTGTTCTGTTCTGTTGTATCCAGTTTTGTTCTAGTCTGGTCTGGTCTGTATTGTTTTTTACTGTTCAGTTCTTGTTCTGGTCTGGTCTGGTCTGCACTGTTCGTGTTGTGTTGTGCTGTGTTGTGTTGTGTCATGTCGTGTTGTATTGTGTTGTGTTCAGGGGTGTCATCGTGACAAGCCCCATGTTTCAATGTTTGTCATCGACTTGATGGTAGCGTTCACGTCATCATCATATCATTATCATCGTTATCATTGTAATACCATCGTCATTTGGTTGTTCGTTAGTTATTTCTTTTAACGTCTATTCACATATGTGCTTTTAGACGATGTTGTTGTTGTTATTTTTGCATATCATTGACATCGTCATTTTTTTTCAAACTTGGTTTTATTCATTTTTAAATATATAGCTCTTACAGATATCTTGAAATGTACACAATGCATAATCAACAGATCTAACAAAATGTAGAAAGAACAAGCATTCATTGCAATATGTAGACCACACACACAACCCCACACACACACACACACACACACACACACACAATATATATATATATATATATATATATATACATATACATACACACACATACATATACACATACATGTATACAAACATACATATACACACGTATACACACATCTACATTTATATCCATATATATATATATATACACGTACACACACACACACACACACACACACACACACACACACACACACACACACACACACACACACACAACACAAGTAAACAAAAACCAAATAATTGGACGAAAAATATCGAAATCCAACAGTTTCATACCTCAAGGATAACTGCATGCTGTTTTTTTTCTTCTTCTAATGATGTCCATGAAAAAAAAATCTTTGAACAGGGGATGTTTGTCATTTATAGAAAGAGTCATGTCCTCTGTATTCAATCATGGTCTATTTTTTATGTTGTAACATGATCTTTATCTACTAACTCATTAGCCATTCTGCTAATCATTAACGAGACAGTTGTTTATGTATCAAACATTAGAGGTATATAGTAAGACCACTTTGATGCGAATGTTGTATAGCACATATTCACATATGCTATGTGTCGTTCTATCATGAACCTCCGTTTAAACTGTTATAAGAACACGTGAAAGATGGGTTGTATTTTCTCTATTCGACATTTATATAAGAAGAATTTTGCGAAAATAAGAAGAAAATCAAATGTATCATCTGTTTTAAAGCTCTCAGATGTTCCAAGTATAATTAATTCTTCGTTTAATTTCAAATGACGTGTATGTATACATCTTTCATTTAACGAAGATTCCAAAGAATACCAAAATTGACGAACCACGTTACATCACCAGAATAAATGTTGAATATCTTCAGGTTCTATATTACGAAAGATACATTTATCGTTGTTACTGATTTTCATATTTTTAAGTATTTTGTTTGTAGCAATAATTCTGTGAACTATCCGGATTTGAAACCATTTAAGTTTGATATCAGTTATTTTCTGAGTCTTTTTGAAAACAACATTCCAGTTTATATCTGTTGGTAGTTTTGTGTTCCACTTACTACAACCCTTTGGGTCTTGACCGTTGTTAGTTAGTATATCGTAGTATTGTTTCGTTCCTTTGTGGCTTGAATAAATGATCTGAAGGGACTTCTTCAAATTGAAAGCATAGTTATTATGAATATCTATGTCCATTTTTCTTATGTATTTTTTAATCACTTGAACTACTCCAAAATAGGCGATAAAATTTGAAATTAGTCCATATGAAGTTCTGAATTCATCATATGTCAAAAAGTGACCATTGTTTTTCATAAGATGAGAAACACAGAAGATACCTTTATTAATCCATTTTTTTGTATAAGATTGTTTTATTTCCTATCCGTATATTGTTACAAAATATAGGTTCAGTAGCAAATTCTTCAGAACTTGCTGGGTGTATTTTTGTTGTTAATTCTCTATAGGCATTTAACACGTGTTGCCAAAACATGTTGACTTTGGTATTAATGGTAGACATGATCCATACATATTGAGGTTGTCCATCATGGGAAACATAACAGTTATAATGTTTTTCTATTTATGGTTTGTATTGTTTAATTTTTGACATCGTCATTTAGTTGTTATCGTTATTCCTTATCGATGACATCATCATTTGGTTGTTGTTGTTATTTTTGTGTATCCGCGTATCATTAACATCGTCATTTAGTTGTTTTTGTTGTTGTTTTTGCATATCATCGACATCGTCATTTGGTGGTAGTTGTTGCATATCATCGACATCACCATTTAGTTGTTGTTGTTGTTTTTGATGCATATCATCGACATTGTCATTTAGTTGTTGTTGTTGCATATCATCAACAGCATCAGTTGGTTGTTGCTTTATTATTGTTGTTGTTGTTGTTGTTTATGCATATCATCAGCATCGTTACTTGGTTGTTGGTGTTAGTGGTGGCGCTGTCATTGTTGTCATTGTTATTGTTGTTATTGTCGTTTTTGCTTGTTATCATTGTCATGGTCATTTGGTTGTTGATGTTGTTATTGTCGTCGTTGGTTTTTTTAAGTGTTAACTGTGTTTGTATGTCTGTCCATCTGTCATCTATAGCAGATTGTGTGCTGTGTCAGTATGTCTGTCCATCTGTCACCTACAGCAGATTGTTTGCTGTGTCAGTATGTCTGTCTGTCTGTCACCTATAGCAGATTGTTTGTTGTGTCAGTATGTCTGTCTGTCTGTCACCTATAGCAGATTGTTTGCTGTGTCAGTATGTCTGTCTGTCTGTCTGTCACCTATAGCAGATTGTTTGTTGTGTCAGTATGTCTGTCTGTCTGTCACCTATAGCAGATTGTTTACTGTGTCAGTATGTCTGTCTGTCTGTCTGTCGCCTATAGCAGATTGTTTGTTGTGTCAGTATGTGTGTCTGTCTGTTACCTATAGCAGATTGTTTGCTGTGTCAGTATGTCTGTCTGTCTGTCTGTCACCTATAGCAGATTGTTTGCTGTGTCAGTATGTCTGTCTGTCTGTCACCTATAGCAGATTGTTTGTTGTGTCAGTATGTCTGTCTGTCTGTCACCTATAGCAGATTGTTTGCTGTGTCAGTATGTCTGTCTGTCTGTCACCTATAGCAGATTGTTTGCTGTGTCAGTATGTCTGTCTGTCTGTCACCTATAGCAGATTGTTTGTTGTGTCAGTTTGTCTGTCTGTCTGTCTGTTGCCTATAGCAGATTGTTTGCTGTGTCAGTATGTCTGTCTGTCTGTCACCTATAGCAGATTTTGTGTTGTGTCAGTATGTCTGTCTGTCTGTCTGTCGCCAATAGCAGATTGTTTGTTGTGTCAGTATGTCTGTCTGTCTGTCACCTATAGCAGATTGTTTGCTGTGTCAGTATGTCTGTCTGTCTGTCTGTCTCACCTATAGCAGATTGTTTGCTGTGTCAGTATGTCTGTCCATCTGTCACCTATAGCAGATTGTTTGTTGTGTCAGTATGTCTGTCCATCTGTCACCTATAGCAGATTGTTTGTTGTGTCAGTATGTCTGTCCATCAGTCACCTATAGCAGATTGTTTGCTGTGTCAGTATGTCTGTCCATCTGTCACCTATAGCAGATTGTTTGTTGTGTCAGTATGTCTGTCTGTCTGTCTGTCTGTCACCTATAGCAGATTGTTTGTTGTGTCAGTATGTCTGTCTGTCTGTCACCTATAGCAGATTGTTTGCTGTGTCAGTATGTCTGTCTGTCTGTCTGTCACCTATAGCAGATTGTTTGCTGTGTCAGTATGTCTGTCTGTCACCTATAGCAGATTGTTTGTTGTGTCAGTATGTCTGTCCATCTGTCACCTATAGCAGATTGTTTGTTGTGTCAGTATGTCTGTCCATCTGTCACCTATAGCAGATTGTTTGCTGTGTCAGTATGTCTGTCCATCTGTCACCTATAGCAGATTGTTTGTTGTGTCAGTATGTCTGTCCATCTGTCACCTATAGCAGATTGTTTGCTGTGTCAGTATGTCTGTCCATCTGTCACCTATAGCAGATTGTTTGCTGTGTCAGTATGTCTGTCTGTCTGTCACCTATAGCAGATTGTTTGTTGTGTCAGTATGTCTGTCTGTCTGTCACCTATAGCAGATTGTTTGCTGTGTCAGTATGTCTGTCTGTCTGTCACCTATAGCAGATTGTTTGTTGTGTCAGTATGTCTGTCTGTCTGTCTGTCACCTATAGCAGATTGTTTGCTGTGTCAGTATGTCTGTCTCTCTGTTACCTATAGCAGATTGTTTGTTGTGTCAGTATGTCTGTCTGTCTGTCACCTATAGCAGATTGTTTGCTGTGTCAGTATGTCTGTCTGTCTGTCTGTCACCTATAGCAGATTGTTTGCTGTGTCAGTATGTCTGTCTGTCTGTTATCTATAGCAGATTGTTTGCTGTGTCAGTATGTCTGTCTGTCTGTCACCTATAGCAGATTGTTTGCTGTGTCAGTATGTCTGTTTGTCTGTCACCTATAGCAGGTTGTTTGCTGTGTCAGTATGTCTGTCTGTTTGTCACCTATAGCAGATTGTTTGCTGTGTCAGTATGTCTGTTTGTCTGTACCTATAGCAGATTGTTTGCTGTTTCAGTATGTCTGTTGTCTGTCACCTATAGCAGGTTGTTTGCTGTGTCAGTATGTCTGTCTGTTTGTCTGTCACCTATAGCAGGTTGTTTGCTGTGTCAGTATGTCTGTCATCTGTCACCTATAGCAGATCGTTTGTTGTGTCAGTATGTCTGTCTGTCTGTCACCTATAGCAGATTGTTTGCTGTGTCAGATGTCTGTCTGTCTGTCACCTATAGCAGATCGTTTGTTGTGTCAGTATGTCTGTTGTCCATCTGTCACCTATAGCAGATTGTTTGCTGTGTCAGTATGTCTGTCTGTCTGTCACCTATAGCAGATTGTTTTCTGTGTCAGTATGTCTGTCTGTCTGTCACCTATAGCAGATTGTTTTGCTGTGTCAATATGTCTGTCTGTCTGTCACCTATAGCAGATTGTTTGCTGTGTAAAGTAGGTCTGTCCATCTGTCACCTATAGCAGATTGTTTGCTGTGTCAGTATGTCTGTCTGTCACCTATAGCAGATTGCTGTGTCAGTATGTCTGTCCATCTGTCACTATAGCAGATTGTTTGTTGTGTCAGTATGTCTGTCCATCTGTCACCTATAGCAGATTGTTTGCTGTGTCAGTATGTCTGTCCATCACCTATAGCAGATTGTTTGCTGTGTCAGTATGTCTGGTCTGTCACCTATAGCAGATTGTTTGCTGTGTCCATCTGTCTGTCTGTCCATTTGTCACTGTAGCAGATTGTTAACTGTTTGCATTTCTCTCTCTCTGTGTCTGTGTCTGTGTCTGTCTGTCTGTTGTCTGTCAGTCTTTCTCTCTCAGGCTATCTATCTGATTGTCTGCCAGTTTGTCTGTCTCTTTACCCTGATCTGTCTATCTGCCCGTCTGCTTGTTCGTTTGTCTCTCTTATCTTACGCTATCTATCTGTCTGTCTGCCCGTTCGTCCCTTTGTCTTGGTCGATCTGCTAGCAGTTTGTCTGTCTTGTCTTTGTCTAGCTATCTGTCTGGCAGTTTGTCTCTTTGTCTTTGTCTATCTACCTCTCAGGCAGTTTGTCTCTTTTCTTTGTCTATCTATCTGTCTGGCAGTTTGTCTCTTTGTCTTTGTCTATCTATCTCTCAGGCAGTTTGTCTCTTTGTCTTTGTCTATCTTTCTGTCTGGCAGTTGTTCTTTGTCTTTGTCTATCTTTCTGTTTGGCAGTTGTTTTTTTGTCTTTGTCTATCTATCTGTCTCAAAACAATTGTGACTGCCCGCGTTCAAGCAAACAGGAACCAGAAAAAATAAAACACGAAAGAAGAATATGAACGCGTATTTAATACAACAAAACAAGACAGGCGCAAATCTTCGGCCAACTGGCCTTTGTCAAGCGTAAGATTACAAACAAACAAACACTAGATACAAAAATTTTGAGAAAAAGACTGAAACTTCCCTGCTGCTGTCTTCAAAAGGAACAAACTGACTAAGATGGCATCATAATGTGTTTTTGAGTAAATATGATGTCAGAGCGGAAATGAGAACTATAACGCACTTGCGAAGAGTAGTGTTTGGAATGTAAAGGATACCAGTATTACATAATGCAGAAGAGAAAATATGGCATATGTTCGACAGAATGGGAAAATATTTAATCAAGAGGTATTAAATAATGCAGAAGAGAAAATATAGGCATATGTTTGACAGAATGGGAAAATATTTAATCTAGAGGTATGGCTGATGTAAATGGATCGTGCCTAGTGCAACGAATCCAGTCTGACCTTGGAATAGGAAGAAAAACATCCGTTTGACTCTTTTGTCTTAGGCTATCTATCATACTATTTCCCAGTTTATCTTGTCTTGGTCATTGGGATTTCATTTAGTCCCTTTTTTAACCCACTGGACGAGGTGGCACGGAAGTTTTAGTCTTTTTCTTATCGTATGTTGTTTGGTGTCTGTTTGTGATCGTGCATTCGCGCTTGACAAAGGCCGGTTGGCCGAAAATTTGTGCCTGTCTTGTCTTGTAGTATCTAATACGCGTCCTTTTTCTGTTTTCTTGATTTGCTGGTTCTTGTCTTGGTCTACCTGTCTGTCCATCTGTTTGCTAGTTTCTCTCTTATGTCTTTGGCTATCTGTCCATCTGTCTGCTACTTTCTCTCTTATGTCTTTGGCTATCTGTCCATCTGTTTGCTATTTCTCTAGTTTATGTCTTTGGCTATCTGTCCATCTGTCTGCTTTTCTCTCTTATGTCTTTGGCTATCTGTCCATCTGTTTGCTAGTTTCTCTCTTATGTCTTTGGCTATCTGTCCATCTGTCTGCTAGTTTCTCTCTTATGTCTTTGGCTATTCTGTCCATCTGTCTGCTAGTTTTTCTGATGTCTTTGGCTATCTGCCATCTGTTTGCTAGTTTTTCTGATGTCTTTGGCTATCTGCCATCTGTCTGCTAGTTTTTCTGATGTCTTTGGCTATCTGTCCATCTGTTTGCTAGTTTTTCTGATGTCTTTGGCTATCTGTCCATCTGTTTGCTAGTTTTTCTGATGTCTTTGGCTATCTGTCCATCTGTTTGCTAGTTTTTCTGATGTCTTTGGCTATCTGTCCATCTGTTTGCTAGTTTTTCTGATGTCTTTGGCTATCTGTCCATCTGTTTGCTAGTTTTTCTGATGTCTTTGGCTATCTGTCCATCTGTTTGCTAGTTTTTCTGATGTCTTTGGCTATCTGTCCATCTACCAGTTTGTCTGTCTTATTTTGGGCTAGCTATCTCTTTATCACTTAAGTCTGTCTTTTTTTGTCTCATTTTTTACGCCACTTTAACGGCCACAGAAGCTGAAACAGTTTTAATTATGTGATTATGATGATGTTGATGAGGATGATAATTATGATGCTATGTAGTTCCATGTAGGATTGAGACTGCGTGACAGGGTTATACTCTACGCTTACTATCATAACATATCCTGCTGAACCAGGCCTGAGAGATACAGACACCTGCGGTGTTGGTCAGAAGATTTGAGTAACACCATCAATGACGCATCCGTGAAGTGGATGAGACCCGACTGTGTGGTCCCAGTCTTCCCGATGAACCCATAGCACGCCCAACTCTGAGTAGGAGCCGGTTAGAGCCGAAAAATCCCACAATAATTTTTGAAGGGACTGATGGGGATTCGAACCCTCAACCTTCCAGTCGTAGTCCGTTGCGTTAACCACTACACCACAGCGACTGGTTCGTTTGTGTTCCATCCAACAAAGCTGGTGTTTGATGACTGAAAACCCTACACTTGATAAGCCACACTTCTTCAGGAAATGAAGGTTGGATACTCAATCTTGACACAGGGTGTTGCAGATCTTGCGTAGACATCTTTGTTGGAACCAGAAAAAAAACGAAAAGAGACTAAAAACGGGTATTTAATACAACAAGACAAGACAGGCGCAAATTTTTTGGCCAATTGGCCTTTGTCAAGCGTAAGATCACAAACAAACAAACACCAGATACAAAAATTAGGAGAAAAACACTGAAACTTCCCTGCTGTCAGTCAGTGTATTCCTTTTTCTCACACTGGACGGAGCAGCAGGGAAGTTTCAGTCTTTTTCTCCTAATTTTTGTATCTGGTGTTTGTTTGTTTGTGATCTTACGCTTAACAAAGGCCAGTTGGCCCGAAAATTTGCGCCTGTCTTGTCTTGTTGTATGAAATACGCGTTCTTATTCTCTTTTCCTGTTTTTCTCTGGTTTCTCTCTGCTTGAACGCGGGCAGTCACACTTGTTTTGGATTTGGTGGAACCATTAGAGGTTTTGAAAATTGCTGTCAGTAGATGGTCCTGGTCTCACAGCAGTGCAGCAGGGCGCTAAGGACTACTGCTGTGTACACAGCAGTCTTTGTTACCGAGCCTGCTGCTATGGTCTTGCTACAAGCATCTTGGTCAGTACTCTGAAGGTTGAGTTAGCCCTGGAGACATACCTTGGCGTTTAAACGTCAACGAGATACATTGCTGCTCACAGGTCTGCCCAAGTAGTTAATACGTATCAACATCATCATCATCATGTGCCCTGCTGCATGACGTTGGCGATCATGGCCCTCCATATGTATCTATCACTTGTCTCTGCAAGTACAATTTCCACCCTCTCTGTCCTCAGCCACATTGCAAGTCCGTCCAATATTTTCTGCCTGGGTCTACCTGGTGTTCTCTTTCCATCGGCCTTTCCTGTTGTGACTTGTGCTCTAATTCCCCTTTCCACCTAAAATGGCCTCTAAATGTTGCTTGTCTTTTCCTTATCTTCCTTATGAATAACCTTCTTGTCTCTGCCTCCATCAAGATTGTCTCATTTGTTTTCTTTGCCGTCCATGGAACTCTCAACGTTCTTCTTAGAAACCACATATCGCTCCCTCAATCTTGTTCTCACTTTGCTTGTTGAGTGTCCACGCCTCACAACCGTATAACATTATCGGTTGTTGGCTAGAATGTTTGTCATCTTCTTGAATGCTGTTTTGTCTTGGCCGATTCTGCTATTTCTGTTGTGCATCTGCCGTCTGGTGAGATGACCATTCCCAGACATTTAAATTATCAACCTGTCTCAAAGTTGTGCCATTTGCTGTTATTTTGCTTGAGCGGATTTCATGTTGTTGTTTTTTTTTTTTTTTTTTTTTACTGATGTGTATATATTATAATAAATCGATCGTTCATAAACCATTGATTGGCTCATTCAAAGTCTCACAGCCAATGGTTTGTTGTAAATAGCTACCTGTTCTGTCTCAGTGAGATAATAGCTGGAAGAAATTTTGAAAACTGAAATTATGTGGGAAGTGTACTGAAGTACTCTTCTTTTTTTTTTTTATAAATGAGTATCAGCTTGCACTAAATAAAAATAATATATCAGTAAATTGCGGTGAAAACGGGTCAAGGTCTCCATCAGATATTTAAAAGGTTTTAATGGTGTAGAAGTGTGGAAAGTTATATGAATGAGCTGGACAGTGTGTGTGTATGTGCGTATGTGTGTGTGCGTGTGTGTGTGTGAGTGAGTGTGTGTGTGCGTGCGTGCGTGCGTGCGTGCGTGTGTGTGTGTGTGTGTGTGTGTGTGTGTGAAATTGGTGCATCACAAACCAACCAACCAAACAATCAAACCAACAAACATAAAAGCCAAACAGCCAAACGATATACATTTGTTGTCATAGGATATTTCAGAAAGTAATTTCAAAGTGTGTTTTATAGCTCACAGGTGTGTGTGTGTGTGTGGAGGGGTGGGGGGAGGGGTATCCGCGTTTATTGTGTTTGCATCAACTTACCCTGTTTCATCATAGTGTGTACTAGCGTTTCTGACCATGCACGCACGCACACACACACACAACACACACACACACACACACACACACACACACACACAACACACACACACACACAACACACACACAGAAAGAGACACAGAGAGAGCGAGAGAGAGAGAGAGAGAGAGAAGAGACAGAGACAGAGAGAGATAGAGAGACACAGACAGACAGGACAGACAGACAGACAGACAGATTCAGATTCAGATTCAGATTTAGATGATTTATTCAATAAAGGCCATGGCCCCTCATGAAGGGGTGAAATAAACATACATCACTTAATAAATATGCATTTTTTTCCCAAATATTACACAGAGCAAAGAAAACTGAAACATTCAATTTGTACAAGAGCTCCTGAGTTTAAAGGCTTTATACAAATATATGGCAAGCTGTTTAACATGATCTTCCCTGACGGATGCCATAAGCAAGCTCAGTCTAAATAGTGAAGGCTGTTTATAATATTTTCTGGGGATCAGTTTATTTCTAAGACTGCTTAGTACTGGACAACAAAACACGACATGAATTTCATTTTCTCTTGCTTTTCTACATAATGGACATAAAAGATCACGGTTATCATGTTGTCTTTAACGAAGATTATGTTCATAGATCTCAGATACCCCTAATAGAAATCTTGTCATAATGTATCTTAGATGCTTATCCATTTTAATCGATAAATAAGTGGGAATGCAGTGTGATGGATTAAATTGTCTATAAAACTCAAATCTATTACTGTTTTGAACATGAGCACACCAATCCTGCCATCTACAATCAATCAGTCTATTACGAAATGTACGAAGAAAAACGTTTATACCCACCACACTCTGATTCATCCACACATATCCATATCCAAGTTCAAACACCTTAACTCGCACTCTTGACACCCAGTTTGTTTTCCCTCTAGCATACAAGTCGAACAACATATTGTATGCTTTCCTTGACAGTCTCTTCTCTGGCATCTGTGTTAATTTCAACCAATAACAAATACATCTGACAATAGAATTAAGATAAATTGGATATCTG
>JAPXFY010000029.1:46598941-46601441 GCA_030674185.1 Monoplex corrugatus
TGAAGTATCCTTCCAATCCACCCCTCACCCCATCACCTTCTCCTGTGTCTATCGACCTCCACCTAGCTCTGCCAACAAACTCACCACATCCACGTTTCTCTCTGACTTTGACCAACTGCTTGACCACTACTGCCTCTTACCTGGAAATCTCATCATTCTAGGTGACATCAATGTCCACTATGACAACACTCACCGTTATGACACAAGACATATCATCAACTCTCTGTCCAATCACAATATGACTCAACACATTTCTGAACCAACCCATCAAAAAGGTCACATTCTTGACTGGATCATTTCTCGTGATCACCACAATTCAGCTACTAACAACTGCTTAGTTCTTTCTACCCGTCTAACTTCAGCCCTTCCATCTGACCACTCTGCAATTCTCTGTTCTCTTGACATTTCTCCTCCTTCCCGTACCACGCGCACAGTGACTGCGCAATCTCAAATCTATCGACCTCTCCATATTTTCATCTGATGCCTCCCGTCTCCTTTCTGAAAAGTCACATAACCTTGCCGATGAATTCTATACTACTCTCCACCATCTTCTGGACACTCATGCTCCAGCCACAACCCGTCTTTTACCTGACCGCCCCCCTACCCCCTCGCTCACTCATGAGATAGCCTGTGCAAAACGTGCCCGCCGCAGAGCAGAGCGCCGCTGGCGCAAATCCAAACTCACTGTACACAGGCAACTTTTCCAAGCCTCTAAAACAAAAGTATCCACCCTCATTGCATCTGCAAAAACAAGCTATTTCCAAACCAAAATCCTGAATGCCTCTTCTTCAAAAGAACTCTTTACAACCATGAATCATCTCCTTGGCACACGAAAAGATTTACCTCTCCCAACAAAACATACAAATGAAGAACTCCCATCTGTATTCTCTAAGTATTTCACCACCAAAATACAAACTCTTCGTGACAGGCTTGACAGGACACCCTGTCAACCATGCCCACCTGACCCTTCCTTCTCTGGCACACCTCTCACTACTTTTACCCCAGTCTCACAAGAAGAAATTTTCAACACAATCAGATCCATGTCGTTCAAAACCTGCGAACTGGATCCTCTTCCAGGTTCTCTCTACTCCGATTGTCTCCCTACTCTCCTCCCATTCATCACTGACATCATCAACACTTCTTTTCAAACTGGAACTGTCCCAGATTCTTTCAAGTCTGCTATTGTTCACCCTCTCCTCAAGAAACACAATTTAGACCCAAATGAACTGAAAAATTACAGGCCTATCTCTAATCTCTCTTTCTTGTCAAAACTCCTTGAAAAGGTCGTCCTCAACCAGCTGAACTCTCACCTGTCTGCCAACAATCTCCTCAATCCTTTCCAGTCAGCCTACCGCCAGTGCCATAGCACTGAAACTGCCCTACTACACATTCTCAACAATCTCCTCCTTGCAACTGATACTGGCAAAGTCTCTCTCCTCACACTCCTTGATCTGTCTGCAGCCTTCGATACCATTGACCATGGTATTCTCCTTTCTAGACTTCATCATACTTTTGGCATCTCTGACATTGCTCTCTCCTTTTTCACTTCGTATTTATCAAACAGAAAACAAACTGTTCTCATCAATGGCACTTACTCTCAACCTGCATACCTGACCTGTGGTGTTCCACAAGGATCTGTCCTTGGCCCTGTTCTTTTCACTCTTTATACCTCGCCCCTGTCCACCATCATCAACTCCCACTCTATAAAACACCACTTCTATGCTGATGACACCCAACTTCAAGATAGTGACTCACCTGATAATATACAGCGCCTGTTGACTCGCACCACTGAGTGTTACTCGGACATTAAGAACTGGATGACACACAATAGACTTCAGCTTAATGACGACAAGACAGAAGCTATCCTCATTGGCACCCGTCAGAAACTTTCCCAGCTGCCTCCTCTTTCTCTCCCATTATGTAACACATCAGTCCCAATTTCTGATTCAGCTAAAAACCTTGGTGTCTGCATTGACTCTACCCTGTCCATGAACAACTTTGTTTCTCAAACTGCCAGATCTTGCTACTATCATCTCCATCGTATAAGCCTGATCAGGAAGTATCTCTCTGTCGAAACAACTGCAAAACTCGTTCTCTCCTTCATAATGTCTCGCATTGACTATTGCAATTCACTCCTGTCTGGTCTTCCTGCCTCCACCATTCACATCCTACAGCGCATTCAAAACAATGCTGTACGCCTTGTACTCAAAAAGAAAAAAGCTGACCACATATCTCCTCTCCTGGCACAACTTCACTGGCTCCCTGTATCAAAGCGCATACAGTACAAACTAGACACCATGTGCTACAAAAGCCTCAATAACGCAGCCCCCGATTACCTGTCAAGCCTACTTGAGATCTATGTTCCCTCACGTACCCTCCGCTCTGCCTCCGATCCTCTGACTTTTCGCTTTCCACGCACTAAGCTCAATACCTATGGTCCACGAGCCTTCTCTGTTTCTGGTCCACTCTCCTGGAACAAACTTCCTCTCTCAGTCCGTCA
>JAPXFY010000029.1:46608941-46613941 GCA_030674185.1 Monoplex corrugatus
AAAACAAAAATTATAGTCAAAAACTACATCGAAGACCTAGACGGAAAAGTAAAGATCGAAAATGAAGAGGTGGAAATGGTTGACCATTACATCTACTTAGGCCAACGGTAGAATTTTCCTCCAATGAAGAAGAAATCAGACAGAGTATAACCCTTGGCTGGCAAGCGTTTGGAAGAGCAAGTTTGGTTTTCCAGAATGACAAAATTCCAACTGTCCTGAAACGTAAAGTCTACGACCAGTGCATTCTGCACACAGTCACCTATGATGCAGAAAGGTGGAATCTAATGTAAAAAAAAAAAAACAACTAAAAAAAAAACTCGCTTTGAAACTAAGAACCATGCATCGAGTACATGAAAGAATCATGCTTGGTATCATCTGGAAAGATCACAAAACGGCTCAGTGGATCAGAGAAAGAACAAAAGTGCGAGACATCCTGGAAATCTTCAACAAACTGAAATGGAACTGGTCAGGACATCTTACCCGGAAACAAACAATCGTTGGCCAACAAAAACTTCGTTTGGATACCAAGAGATGGCACTTGCAATAGAGGAAGACAGAAAACTAGATGGAGAGACGACCTAGATGGATCTGACAAGAACTGGAGAGGAAAAACGCAGGAACGAAGTGAATGGAAGCAGCTGGGGAAGGCCTACGTCCAACAACGGACTTTCGATTAACATCAATCTGTGCACACTCACGCATGCTCTGTTGTTCTGTCTTCATCTCTCTCTCTCTCTCTCTGTGTCTCTGTCTCTCTCTGTCTCTCTGTCTGTCTGTCACTCTCTCTTTCTATCTCTCTCTCTTTGTTTCTCTCTCTGTCCGTACGTGTGTGTGTCTGTGTGTTTGTGTGTGTGTGTGTGTGTGTGTGTGTGTGTGTGTGTGTGTGTGTGTGTGTGTGGGGTGTGTGTGTGTGTGGTGTGTGTGTGTGTGTGTGTGTGTGTGTGTGTGTGTGTTGGTGTGTGTGCGTGTGTGTTGGTGTGTGTGGTGTGTGTGTGTTAGTGTGTTAGTGTGTGTGTGTGGTGCATGTCCTGCTCTTTACGATTTTCAACTGCCATGGGATCTTCTAGTGTACGCAGGCCAGAAGGCACACGGGTCCCACACGTTTTCTTTTCGTCCCCTTCCGAAGGGCTAAACGTTCAGATTTGGACTTAATCCCGCAAAATGTTCTATACCTGTTATCCCACTCTTAGCTTATGACCAAAAAAAATAAGAGAGAAGCAGGGAGAATTTATATGAAATTAATCAAAGAACATAACTCTTGAGAGTTACGTAGGAATTATCTCCCATATTGCAGAACTTCTCAAATCCAACACAGTTTGCGCTACCCAGTCAGCCAGTATAGAAGCAGATACAAAGCACAAATACCGTGAGTTCAGAGGATAGCGCAAACTGTGTTGGATTTGAGAAGTTCTGCAATATGGGAGATAATTCCTACGTTACTCTCAAGAGTTATGTTCTTTGATTATGACCAAAAAGACATCTTGTGAGCGCAGGGATGAACAATGGAGGAGAAAAGAAAGAGAAAATTCTCTATGTCACCAGTATCCATTTGTCTTTCCCTGACGACCTATACACTCCCTTGTTAATATGCTTGTTATTGTGTCATAAATGTCGACATGTTTACGAGTTAATTCGAGATAATTCAGGTTAATTAACAGGAGTGATTACTGTGACTGAATAATTGTGGTGTTTTATACTTGCTGTGACTGAATAATTGTGGTTTTTATGCTTTCTGTGACTGGATAATTGTGGTATTTTTTTGTTTTTGTTTTCAAAGATTAAGGATATAGAGGAACTGTGCAGATGTTCATAGAGTCCCGTGAGAACTGATTTGGGAGTCTGTGTTGGAGTGTGGGAGAGGGAAGGGGGGGTGTGGGTGGGAAGGGGATGAGTTTAACCCCTTTGACTCCCGTTCCTTGTCCGTCAGCATCTTGCATTGTTAACCATGGTAGAAAAGCAAAAACTTGACTCTTTGGTTCCTTCTCCCTATGGTGCACAGGATGAGGGAATCCAAAGGTTAAGTTTTGCTGTTGAGGATAGCGTGTGGGAGTCAAAGGGTTAAATGAGATTAGTATGACACATTAGCCTAATTACAATGATTGGCACAGACCACAAATAGGTGGATTATTTGTGACTTTATTAGTAGTGTGGAATTTCCTGAAGAGGGATTCATCGCGCTTAGGCAATTCCATATGCGCACCACCGAAATCCGCCAGCAATTACTGGCAGACTCTCTGACCCTACGTAAAACCCTGTCCATGGAACTCTTAACATTCTTCTTAGAAACCACATTGCAGCTGCCTCAGTCTTGTTCTGACTTTGCTTGTGAATTGTCCAGGCTTTCGCATTCGTACAAACAGTAATATTTCTGAATAACACTGAAAAACTTTCTTCCTGATGTTGATAAGATTGCTGGTAAGAACGCTTTTCATGTTCTTAGATGATGTTTTAGCCTGGCCAATTCTGCTGGATGTCTCTATTGTGCATCTGCCGTCTGTTGAGATGACTGTTCCCAGATATTTACATTTATCAACTTGTCTCAGTGTTGTGCCATTTGCTGGTATTTTACAAGAGGGGATTTATTTTTTTATACTAAATAAACTGTCTGTAGTGTTTTTACTATTTAGCTTCAGCCCTTTATTTCTGCTTTCTATTTCTATTATTTTCACAAGGTTTTGTTTGTCTTTTTCATTTTCTGCATTTAGAACGTTGTCTTCTGCATAACAAAGATTGTTTATCATTTTTCATCCGACCCTTACCTAGGGCGTTCTTCTGGGTATCTCACTATGGTTTCGCTGTAAAGTGAAAACAAATTAGGTTACAGAACACATCCCTGTCTACCCTTCTTTTCATAATTTGAAAAGAGTTTAAAGAGTTAATATCATTTTCTACTATCATTGCAATTGTTTGTTCCCAATATATACCCTGTATTATTCTTTGAGCTTTTCCTTCAATACTGAACTTTTTCAATTGCATGATAAGTTCTTCATATCTTGCCTGATCAAAAAATCCATAGTATAATCAACAAAACTTGAACTTTGGTATGAATCTTTATTCAAATCAATCGATCTTTTGATGACGGTTCTTAGAATGTATAAGGCATTCATAATTTCTTTCCCTTTAACAAATTGGCAGTGTTCTTCTGCTATTTATGTTTTGATTCTATTGTTTGTCCTAGTCATGATTATTATCGATAGAATCTTTGTCACATGACTTATCAAGCTGGTTGTACAATGGAGTTTGCGTTCTATAGCCCCCTGCTTTCTTTGGAAGTGCAATGAAACGAGACTTTGATATATCTTTAGGGATTTTCCGGTGTTGTAAATTTTATTTATGAAAATTGTTACTTTTACGTGACCAAATCCACCAAGAGCCTCAGTCATTTCTACAGCGATACCGCTGGTCTTGGAGTGTTTTCTTGTTTTATCCTTTTCATTGCTGCTCTGTCTTCATCTTTCGTTGTTGGTGACCTTTCGACGTCCTCTTTAAAGATGTGTTCCTCCCTTCTGTCATCGTCAAAATAGTCCCGAATGTACTCTCCCCATTTATATTATATTTTGTCTTTTTCCATTATAACCGTACCATCTTTTGATTATTAAGCAATCAGCTGATGTGCATTTCTTTTTTCCTGTGAAGAATTTCTTACTTCTGTAGACAAACTTAGGGATTTCTCCACAATCTTCATCTTATGACTTTTTTCCTCAATTTTGTCCATTGTTTCTCACTGTCCCGAATGTCCTCCAAAGCACCGACTATATTTTGAACATATACGCTAAATTTTGCACTAGGTGATTCATCTCTCTTTAAGAATCCAAGATTTACATGTAGTTTGAAGTTACTTTTGGTTTGTTTTCTTCTCTTTAATTTTAGCATAAATATTTCCATTACAGGGTTGGGTCACTGTTTTTAGTTACTGTATGTCGCCAAGCCCTACGATGAGTGGATTGAGGAAGAATAAAAGAAAAGAAAGGATATAAAATACATTTCAAGACATGTGTTCCTTTAACCCCTTTAAGGACGTTGAAGCAGAAAGCAGGCGGAAACCAAAAGTAGGTCGAGATGGAAGGGGGGGGGGGGGGAGGAGCAAATCAATTGTACCAATGAAATTCCAAAAGAGTTTTCATAACTTTATGGCAACACATTACTTTTGGTTGTCTTAATACTTATATAATCTTCTGAAGCAACATTTTGAAACGGTCATCATCATCATCATCATCATCATCATCATCATCATCATCATCATCATCATCATCATCAGGTGCCCTGCCGCATGGCGTTGGCGACCATGGACTTCCATCCATCTCTATCTCTCGTTGCCCCTAGCATCTCCCCCACCCTCCTCATCCCCAGCCACTCTGCAAGTCCGTCCAGCATTCTCTCCCTGGGTCTACCTGGTGCTCTCTTTCCCTCCAGCTTTCCCGTTGTGACCAGGTGCTCCAAATCCCCTTCCTCATAAAATGGCTTATAAATGCTGCTTGTCTTTTCCTAATCTTCCTTATGAGTGATCTACTTGTGTCTGCCTCCATCAAGACTGTCTCGTTTGTTTTCTTTGCTGTCCATGGAACTCTCAACATTCTTCTTAGAAACCACATCTCGGCTGCCTCAATCTTGCTCTGGCTTTGCTTGCTGACTGTCCACGCCTCGCATCCGTACAACAGAATTGGTTCTATATAACATTCAAGGACTCTCTTTCTGATGTTAATTGAAAGGCATTTGTTGGTAAGAATGCTTTAAACAGTTCGTTATTGATTTCGTAAGTACATGTATTGTCACGCATACTGTTTTTAGCGAAATGGGCCGATACAACTAAACGTACCAGTAATGCATTAACCCTTTTGTCAACCATGACAGCAAAGCAAAAATTTAAGCTGCTCAAGCTTTTACTGTGCTGTTATGACTTACAATGCAGAAAGCTGGTGGATAGGGTGAGGGAGTGGAAGGGTTAAGCTTTTGCTGTGCTGTTATGACAAGATTGAGGCAGCTGAGATGTGGTTTCTAAG
>JAPXFY010000029.1:46618941-46621441 GCA_030674185.1 Monoplex corrugatus
GCATGAGGGGATTTCATGTTTTTTACTGATTACCATGTTTTCATTCTTTTTGCTATTTAGCTCCAGTTCTTTTTTTGTTTGTTTGTTTTGTTTCTATTTCTATTAAATTCACAAGGTTTTGTAGGTCCCTTTCATTTTCTGCAATTAGCACGGTGTCATCTGCTGTTGCATTGTATCACAAGTGTGTTTCAGGGCTGTAAAGTCCCCTTCAGTTGTTTGTCCCCAGTTGTTCTTGGGTCTACCTCCTGGTGTCAGATGAAGGACAGTCTGGGTGATGTGATTATGCTCTCCTCGGATGATGTGCCCAATTCATCTCCATCATCTTTTCATTTCTGATAGTGCTCATACTCGCTCGACTGCATTGGGCAAATTGTAAACTAGAAATGTTGCTGAGCTAGTAGATTTGCATGATTCTTGGGAGGTTATGTGTGTGGAAGGTTGATAGCTTATTGATGTCGCTCTCTGTCAGTCTTCAGCATTTTGAACTGTACAGTAAAGTAGGAGTGATTAGCCACCATAGAAAAAAAATGGTAAGTAGTCAATGACTACTTAATACACACTTAAAACCTGTATGAAAACTTGTACTGACGTGTCTTCACTTTTCAGACTTATGTCTGAACATTTCCAAGATCTGGGCTACATGACGCATTACGTCGGCAAGTGGCATCTGGGATTTTGCCGAAAAGAGATGACGCCAACCCATCGCGGCTTCCACAGCTTTTACGGCATGTACAACGGCAAGGGAGACTACTATACCCACATCTCCAAATGGAACGGTTACGATTTCCATGACGACAAGGGAGACGATTACAGAGTGGCGTGGGAAGCCAAGGGGAAGTACTCCACTACTCTGTTCACGGATCGCGCGTTGAAGATCGTGGAGGAGCATGACAATTCCAAACCTCTCTTTCTCTTCCTTTCCTATCAGGCCATCCATGGACCTCTGGAGGTTTGCTTGTTTTGTGTGTTACCAGTTTTTTTTCCCTATATGCTTAGAGGGTTCTTTTCTGTATATAAAAAAACAATAAAAACATTAAAAAAACTATAAAAAAAAAAAAAAGAAAAAACAAACAAACCAGATAGCAGCCAGACAAAAACACGAAAGAAGAATAAGAACGCGTGTTTAATACAAGACAAGACAAGCGCATTAAATACGCATGTTGTTTTAAATATGCGTTCTTATTCTTCTTTCGTGGGGTTTTTTTCTTTCTGGTTCCTGTTTGCTTGAATGCGGGCAGTTACACTTTTTTTTTTGATTTCATGAAAAAAACAATCAAACAACTGAGCAAAAAAGCCCAAACAAAATAAGAAACAAGCTCACAAGCACATACATGTACACACACACGCACACACACACACACACACACACACACACACCACACACACACCACCACACACACACACACACACACACACACACACACACACACACACACACACACACACACCACACACACACACACACACACACCACACACACGCAAACATACTCTCATATATATTACATACAGACGGAACGGCGTGTGTTCAGACATTTTTATGTTGACAACATTTTTGATAAGTTGACAATGTTGATGAATGGGAACCACAAAAGAAAAAAAAAAACGAGAAAAGAATAAGAACGCGTATTCAATACAAGACAAGACAGCCCAAATTTTCGGCCAACTGACCTTTGTCAAGCGTAAGATCACAAACAGACAAACACCAGATACAAAAATTAGGAGAAAAAACCCCAACAACAACTGAAAATTCCCTGCTGCTCCGTCCTGTGTGAGAAAAGGAATGATGAAAAATGTTTGTCTTTGAAATGTTATTGCGTACGTCAATGTTACCATAGAACACGCAGGTACATGTTCTCTATGCATATATACAGCAGCTGACGGAAGACCCCGGCTACGATACCATGCAGTAAAAGACTAACAGAAATATCGGAGGAAAAGAAAATCGGAAGCCGGTGCTTCATGCATATGCATGCAACAGACGTCCGCCGCAAATGAACAATAACTCACATAACAACCACACACAACACACACACACACACACACCACACACACACCACACACAACCACACACCACACACACACACACACACACACACACACACAAGCAACACACACACAACACAACAAACAATCAACAAACAAAAACAATCAAACAAACAACAAACAAAACAACAAACAAACAAACAATCAAACAAACAACAACAAACAAACAATCAAACAACAAACAACAACAAAATCAAACAAACAAACAAACAAACAAACAATCAAAAACAAACAAAAAACAACAAACAACAAACAACAAAAACAAAAAACAACAAACAATCAAACAAACAAACAAACAAAAACAAACAAACAATCAAACAAACAAACAAACAAACAATCAAACAAACAAACAACAAACAAACAACAAACAACAAACAAACAATCAAACAACAAACAAAAACAACAAACAAACAAAACAAACAATCAAACAATCAAACAACAAACAATCAATCAAA
>JAPXFY010000029.1:46638941-46641441 GCA_030674185.1 Monoplex corrugatus
ATAAAATGGCCTATAAGTGGTGCTTGTCTTTTCCTAATCTTCCTTATGAATGATCTTCTTGTATCTGCCTGCATCAAGACTGTCTCGTTTGTTTTCTTTGCTGTCTATGTAACGCTCAACATTCTTCTTAGAAACCACATCTCGACTGCCTCAATCTTGCTCTGGCTTTGCTTGTTGACTGTCCATGCCTCACAACCGTATAACATTATCGGTTCTATATAACACTGATGAACTCTCTTCCTGATGTTAATTGTTAGACATTTGTTGGGTAGAAAACTTTTCATCTTATTGAATGCTGCTGAATAGGGCACAGTCAGACTCAACAGCACAGAACAGTTTGCTATTCAACCGAACAGAGACCAGTGGAAGCAGAACCCGAGGCAGCAGGAGATATTCCTATGCAGTGTCTGAGATGTTGAGAGTTCCATGGACAGCAAAGAAAACAAACGAGACAGTCTTGATGCAGGCAGACACAAGAAGATCATTCATAAGGAAGATTAGGAAAAGACAGCACCAATTATAGGCCATTGTATGAGGAAAGGGGAATTAGAGCACCTGGTCACAACAGGAAAGCTGAGGGAAAGTAGAGCACGTGGTCACAACAGGAAAGCTTGGGGGAAAAAGAGCGCCAGGTAGACCCAGGGGAAAAATATTGGACGGATTTGCAGGGTGGCTGAGGACAGAGAGGGTGGAAGATGTGCTTGTGGCAACAAGGGGTAGATACATATGGAGGGCCATGATCGCCACCGCCACGCGGCAGGGCACATGATGATTATGAGTGGCGGAACATGTGCCAGCAGAATTTGTTTCATATCCTATATGAAGACCTATACCTGCTGATCAAAGATCACTATGCCTACTAATCCCACATAAAGAAACCAGTCGCCTTGGCGTAGTGGTTACCCAACAGACTACCGACTGGAAGGTTGTCGGTTCGAATCCCCATCAGTCCCTTCAAAACTATATCATTGTGGGATTTTTCGGCTCTAACCGGCTCCTACCCAGAGTTGGGCGTGCTATGGGCTCACTGGGAAGACTATGACCACACAGTCGAGTCTCATCCACCTCACAGCTGCGTCACTGAGGGTGTCGCTCAAATCTTCTGACCAGCACCGCAGGTGTCTGTATCTCTCGGGCCTGGTTTGACGCCAGGATATATTATGATAGTAAGCGTCGAGTACAGCCTGTCACGCAGTCTTAATCCTAGATGGAACTCCATTGCACAATGATTACCATCCTCATCGACATCATCATCAACGCATTGTAAAAACTATGCCAGCTTCTGTGGCCATTAAGGTGGCGTAGACAATGGGACGAAAAAAAAAAGTATGACGCAAAAATCGTGCAATGATCTTATAAAAAACAACAACACGTATAAGCCTCACACCAGGCGCTGAAGACCATTGTGTCTCCTCTACCGTCGTCCCGTCGTCGTCATCACCATCACCATCATCACCAGTATCATCATCATCATCATTATCATCATCATCATCACCACCATCACATCACCATCACCACCATAATCATCGTCGTCGTCGTCGTCGCTCATCATCATCATCATCATCATCATCATCATCATCATCATCATCATCATCACCACCATCACCATCACCATCACCACCATCATCGTCGTCGTCGTCGTCGTCGTCATCATCATCGTTATTATCATCGTCATCATCGTCACCCCACCACCACACCACCACCACCACCACCACCACCACCACACATCATCATCATCCATCATCATCATCATCGTCGTCGGTCGTCGTCGTCGTCTCATCATCATCATCATCATCATCATCATCAGTTCCAGTTTCAGTTTCTCAAGATGACGTCTCTGCGATAGGATTGAATTCCAAATGCACTAACGTCACAAGTGTTATGTGATGGAGAAGACCCAGAATGATCATGGCACACGTCTTAAGTCTGCACATAAACCCGTCAGCTGGACAGGTCCTGAGGTCCTACCTAGCCTATGGATTATATATATATATTTTTTTTTTTGTATCAGTATCGTATGTCTATCATTGAACTAGTCATGGTTACATTGAAATGACGTGTGTGTCTATGTATAAATAAGACACAGATAACGAAAGAACTGAATCAAAACACAACTAGCCACTAAACATAAGCTTGCCTCATCTCACAGACGGGTGGTACAACCCTCCAGCAGGGGTGACAAACAATCGGAAACCTCCAAGAAGGTACCCGGAATGGCTGCTCTTCAACATCGATAATGACCCTGAAGAGACCGAAAACCTCAGCAACGACCCGAGCCTCAGTGGGACCCTGAAGACCCTGCAGGATCGGCTGGCCTATTTCAAGGGTCAGGTACTCCCAACCACGGTGAAGAACAAACCCAAAGCAGGCAGACCCAATAAAAACAGGGGAGCTTGGGTGACTGGATGGTGTTGACAGTGTCCTCTTAACTGTTTGTTAAGGATTCTGAGGGTGGTTTGATGCTGATACTGATAATATTACAATTCTACCACGACGACGA
>JAPXFY010000029.1:46648941-46661441 GCA_030674185.1 Monoplex corrugatus
CCGACTGCAAAGACTTCACCTCTGAATCGTTAAACGTGTCATTAAATGACCAATCAGACTGCGAAATCTTGATCTCTGAACCTTTGTCTGTGTCATCATATGACCAATCAGACTGCAAGATCCTGACCTCTGAACTGTTATTTGTGTCATAAAATAATATAAAAAGAGTATGTATGAACAACCCTGACCGTAGTTGTTAATTTTGCTTCTTTATCTGTCAGACCACAAGGAGTGCATTACAACAACGCCGGTAGTATTGTTAATTTGTTAATTCTTCTTCTTTATCATGCTTGGTAGTCTATATAGTCACGGCGATGACTGTAACCGTCTTCTCCAATTGCTGCTGGTTGCCATGGAGCTTGGTGGTGGGAGGAGTTGTAGTCAGCCATGTCTCCTGTCGCTCCACTTGACAGAGATGACATCAGCAACAGGATATCTTAAGCTCTTCGGTCTTTTTGAGCCCCCATGAGCAGATTAGTGAAGGCAATAGTTCATATGGCGTTGAGCCGGTTGTGGCCAGTGTGAGCCTCATTAGAACGATATGGGCATTGAGCCGGTTGTGGCCAGTGTGGAGCGTCATCAAGATCATATGGGCATTGAGCCAGTTGTGGCCAGTGTGGAGACTCATCAGGACCATATGGGCGTTGAGCCGGTTGTGGCCAGTGTGGAGCGTTATCAAGACCATATGGGCGTTGAGCCAGTTGTGGCCAGTGTTGAGCCTCATCAGAACGATATGGGTGGTGAGCCGTTGTGGCCAGTGTGGAGCGTCATCAAGACCATATGGGCATTGAGCCAGTTGTGGCCAGTGTGGAGACTCATCAGGACCATATGGGAGTTGAGCTGATTGTGGCCAGTGTGGAGACTCATCCAGACCATATGGGCTTTGAGCCAGTTGCGGCCAGTGTGGAGACTCATCCAGACCATATGGGCATTGAGCTGATTGTGGCCAGTGTGGAGACTCATCAGGACCGTATGGGCGTTGAGCCGGTCGTTACCATGTGGAGCCTCATCAGGACGACTTGCTGCTCTGCAGACAGAAGGCGGTAGTCGTCCCTTTCTCTCCGTGACTTAAGGAGTGACCTGATGATGCCTTTTCTTCTAGCTGTAGCTGACGCTGTCGTTTGGTTTCTCTTCCTGGGTTCCTTGTTGCTGATGATAAAACTAAAGCACTATGTGCATGAGGTTGTAAAGCTTCAAATGTTTGCACATGAACACTACTCACCTGGAACAATAGACTCGGCGATCCAGTTAAATAATTTTCCACAATTCGTCCACGATCTGGACACATACTCAGTCCTTGCAACACCTCCCACTGTCTATTAATTAACTCGAAAAGACAGACACGCACAAAACACACACACACAAAGGAGCATGTGTCCAGTGGATATAAATAATCATCTTCTTTAATATCTAAAGAAGATTCGAATAGGTTCTGAATGTTTCTCGTAACAAAAGAATGGTCGGAATCATTGTTATTGTAGATTTTAGAGGTTTTGGTTAATTTGTTTACTGGTTTTTATCATTTTTGTCAATGTTATATTATGCTTTCTGTTTGTTTGCTTGTCTTTGTAATTAAACATTGTAATGTTTTAAAATGAAGTTTCTAACATGTGTTAATCTCACGAGGTGGATTTAGATGCTGTCGTTGTAATTAAGCAAGTATAAGCCCAGAATTTCCTTCCAGTTTTCTTTCCTTTGATTCAAACAGCTTAGAGTTCTAGTTAATCAGATCTTATATTACTCTGTTGTTATATTTGCTTTGATCAAGTTTTGTCATGATGATTGATTATGTTTTAATATGATCGTTAGTTTTCTTCATATGTCTTTTACCATGAGCTGGAATTCTATCTTATTTGACCCTTAATTATGTGTTATTATGATGTTTGATTATGTTTAATTATGATATTTGATTGTTTTATTGGTTACATGTTTTTATTGGTTTTAATCATGTTCTAATACAATTTATGAGTTTTATTTGATATTTATGCGTTTTTTTATTATGAACTTTGATTGGGGTCACGGCGTGTGCCATTCTCTCTCTTCTCTCTTCTCTGTCTCTCTCTCTCTGTCTCTGTCTTCTCTCTTTCTCTCTGTCTATCAGTCTCTCTGTCTCTCTCTGTCTCTATCTCTGTCTCTCTCTCTTTCTCTCTGTCTGTCAGTCTCTCTGTCTCTCTCTGTCTCTCTCTCTGTCTCTCTCTCTCCCCTCTCTCTTTCTTTATTTAACTGCTTGTCGTTTTTGGTTAAAGGAGTTTTGAGGTTGTTCAATGGATTTGTTGCACATGTACAGTTCCTTCTCTCTGCATCTTTTATATATATATATATATGTGTGTTGTTATAGTGTGTGTGTGGTTGTGTATGTGTGTGATGTGTGTTGTGTAGTGTGTCTGTTGTTGTGCTGTGTGTGTATGTATGTTGTGTGTATGTATGTTGTGTGTGTGTGTGTATGTGTGTGTGTGTGTGTGTGTATGTGTGTGTGTGTGTTGTTGTGTGTGTGTGTGTGTATGTATGTGTGTGTGTGTGTGTGTGATGTTGTTGTGTGTGTGTGTGTGTATGTGTGTGTGTGTGTATGTGTGTGTGTGTATGTGTGTGTGTGTGTGTGTATGTGTGTGTGTGTATGTGTGTGTGTGTGTTGTATGTGTGTGTGTGTGTATGTATGTGTGTGTTGTTATGTGTGTGTGTGTGTATGTGGGGTGTGTATGGTGTGGTGTGTTGTGTGGGTGTGTGTGTGTGGTGTATGTTGTGTGTGTGTGTATGTGTGTGTGGTGTGTGTATGTGTGTTTGTGAGTGTGTGTGTGTGTGCGCGCGCATGTGTATGTGTGTGTGAGTGTGTGTGTGCATGTGAGTGTGTATGTGAGTGTGAGTGTGTGTGTGTGTATGTGTGTGTCTGTGTATGTGCATATGAGTGTGTGTGTGCATGTGAGTGTGTGTGTGTGTGTGTATGTATGTATGTGTGTGTGTGTGTGTGTGTGTGTGTGTGTGTGTGTGTGTGTGTCAGTGTGTATGTATGTGTGTGTGTGTTTGTGTGTGCACGCGCGTGTGTATGTATACGTTAATAATAATTCCTTCAAAAGTAACAAAGTGTGGAATGTGTTTCTAGTTTGTTGGAAACGGACTGATCCACTGGGTCAATACCATATGCGCTCCACCCAAATCTCCCAGCGATTACCTTCCTGACCCATGAAACATGTAGAAAGCCCTACGCGTGGTAAGGTTCTGACATGGGGAGGGGTGGGGGATACGAAACGTTGAGGAAATCAGAATGACTGAAGGATTAAGAGGTACATCGAACAAGCCAATATGACCGAAGGATTAAAATGAAGAGCTAACAAGCCAAAATGACTGAAGGACTAAGATGAATAGCGAAGAAACCAAAATGATTGAGGGATTAAGATGGACAGCGAACAAGCAAAATGATTGAAGGATTAAGATGTATAACGAACAAGCCAAATGATTGAAGGATTAAGATGAAGAGCAAACAAGCCAAAGTGATCGAAGGATTAAGATCAATAGCAAACACACCAAAATGGCTAAAGGATTAAGATCAATAGCGAAAAAAAAAAACCGACTAAGGATTAAGATCAATAGCGAGCAAGCCAGAATGATTGAAGATTAAGATCAATAGTGAACAAGCCAAAATGACTGAAGGATTAAGATCAATGGCGAACAAGCCAAAATGATTGAACGATTAAGATCAATAGTGAACAAGCCAAAATGATTGAAGGATTAAGATCAATAGCGAACAAGCCAAAATAATTGAAGGATTAAGATGACGAGCGAACAAGCCAAAATACTCGAAGGATTAAGATGTACAGTGGTCAAGCCAAAACGATGGAAGGATTAAGATGGAGAGTGAACAAGCCAAAATTATTGAGGGATTAAGATGAAGAACGAATAAGCCAGAATGATTGAAGGATTAAGATGAAGAGCGAACAAGCCAAAATGATTGAAAGATTAAGATGGAGAGCAAACAAGCCAAAATGCTCGAAGGATTAAGATGTACAGTGGTCAAGCCTAAATGACGGAAGGATTAAGATCATAAGCGAACAAGCCAAAATAATTGAAGGATTAAGATCAATAGCGAACAAGCCAAAATGATTGAAGATTAAGATGGAGAGCAAACAAGCCAAAATGCTCGAAGGATTAAGATGTACAGTGGTCAAGCCTAAATGACGGAAGGATTAAGATCATAAGCGAACAAGCCAAAATAATTGAAGGATTAAGATCAATAGCGAACAAGCCGAAATGATGAAGGATTAAGATCAATAGCGAACAAGCCAAAATGATCGAAGGATTAAGATCAATAGCAAACAAGCCAAAATGATCGAAGGATTAAGATGAAGAGCGAGCAAGTCAAAATGATTGAAGGATTAGATGTACAGTGGTCAAGCCAAAATGATAGAAGGAATAAGACGAACAGCGAACAAGCCAAAATGATCGAAGGATTGAGATCAATAGCGAACAAGCTAAAATAATTGAAGGATTAAGATTAATAGCTAACAAGCCAAAATGATCAAAGGATTAAGATGAAGAGCGAACAAGCCAAAATGATCGAAGGATTAAGATGAAGAGCGAACAAGCAAAATGATCGAAGGATTAAGATGGACAGCCAACAAGCCAGAATTGAAGGATTAAGATGGGCAGCAAACAAACGAAACCGATTGAAGGATTAAGATAAACAGTGATCTAGCCAAAATGACTGAAGGATTAAGATGAAGTGCAATCAAGCTGTCAGTTCTGCTGTGGAAAACATGAGATCTTGTGCTGACGGCCCTATTAGAGGAACCATCCAGCTCTTGCTTTAGTTATTGACATGTATCCCCATTATTAGGTTTTTGATTAAGTTTCTGTTGTTTTTTTTTCTGTTTTTTTTTCCTTCTGTGTTTATAAGAACCTTTATGGTGTATCAGATAACCTTGCTATATGTGTGACGCGTTTTTTTTTTTCGCAATACTGCCATTCTTTTTCTTTTCCTTTTGTCTGTCTTTTCTAAAGCTCCTTCTTTTTCTTCTTCTTCTCTTCTTGTTGTTGTTGTTGTTGTTCTTCTTCTTCTTCTTCTTCTTCTTCTGCTTCTTCTTCTTCTCTTCTTTTTGTTGTTGTTGTTCTTCTTCTTCTTCTCCTTCTGCTTCTTCTTCTTCTCTCTTCTTCCTTTGTTCTTCTCCTCTACTTCTCTACCTCTTCCTCCTCCTCCTCCTTCTTGTTCTTCTGCTTCTTCTTCTCCTCCTCCTCTTTGTTCTTCTTCTTCTACTTCTCCTCCTCCTCCTTCTTCTTCTTCTTCTGCTTCTCCTCCTCCTCCTCTTTCTTCTTCTCGTCTTCTTCTTCTTCTTCTTACTTCTTCCTTTGTTCTTCTTCTTCTACTTCTCTACCTCTTCCTCCTCCTCCTCCTTCTTCTGCTTCTTCTCCTCCTCCTTCTTCTTCTACTTCTTCTTCTTCTTCTGCTTGTTGTTGTTGTTGTTGTTGTTCTTCTTCTTCTTCTTCTTCTTACACAGGTTACAATGCATGCGAGCACTCTCTATCTAAGCATAGAAATTCACGCAAACCTACCTAGTTAGCAGAGGGACCAGATTTCTGTGTGTATGACCGTTTTTTAACCCGTCTTAAAGGCAGTCATACTCCATCCTCGGGAGCTAAGGAGAGAAGCTGGAAGAAACACAAATGAAAGATCTGGAAGTCAGAAATAAGAAAGAGACGTGTGGGGGGAAAGGGAGCATGGTAAGCAAGAGGAACCACTAACTACCGAAAAACAAACTAGATTGCTCCAGTGATTCCAAAACAGAAGGAGACCTGAATTTCTGAATCTGCAGTACTTCACTGTAGTTTTGTTTTTTAATCTGTACGGTCAGTGTCTTTAAATAGTCACAGTTCACAGTTTCAGTTATTGTTTGTTATGATTATTGTTGACCATACATTGCATTCAAGAAGATGACAAGCATTCTTACCAACAAATGCCTATCAATTAACATCAGGAGGAGAGTTCTTGAATGTTATATAGAACCAATACTGTTGTACTGATGTGAGGCGTGGACAGTCAACAAGCAAAGCCAGAACAAGATTGAGGCAGCCGAGATGTGGTTTCTAAGAAGAATGTTGAGAGTTCCATGGACAGCAAAGAAAGCAAACGAGACAGTTTTGATGGAGGCAGACACAAGTAGATCACTCATAAGGAAGATTAGGAAAAGACAGGCAACATTTATAGGCCATTTTATGAGGAAGGGGGATTTGGAGCACCTGGTCACAACGGGAACGCTGGAGGGAAAGAGAGCACCAGGTAGACCCAGGGAGAAAATGCTGGACGGACTTGCAGAGTGGCTGGGGACAAGGAGGGTGGAGGAGATGCTTGGGGCAACGAGAGATAGAGACAGATGGAAGTCCATGATTGCCAACGCCATGCGGCAGGGCACCTGATGATGATGATGATGATACATTGCCTGAAGAGCGGGACACCTGCCTGTCTGAACAGTGTCTGTATACAATACAACCTTTTCTTTTCATCCCCTCGTGGGGAAACCCCGAAGCTCTTTGACTATAGTCTCCACGCCTTCTGGAAATTGTGTGCAAAACTTTGTCTCTTTTCTGTCACTGGTTTTATCTCTGCCTCGCTGCTTTGCTCTCTGTCATCTCTTCCTATCATATTTTCTGCCTTGCTGGTCCATCCACGTGTATGTGTTCTCTTAGGATTGATAATTAGGTACATGTGAAATTAGTGCATTGCATGACTGTAAGGACATACGATGCGCAGAAGCAATTTCTTTTGTAATTTAAACCAATTTTATATGTTTTTGTGTGCTAAGTTACTTTTACATTTGTATTCAATTTTTTAATTCTCCTGGTGATAAATTCGACGAAATGGTCTTCAGATTATATGCATGAATGCCTTGATATGTGTACTTAATTTTCACTTCCAGATGTTTTTTTCTCTGTCTCTCTAAATGAAGTAACATGAGGTGATGTGGTTAAAAACCTGATATAGATCTGTGCCCTGGGCTGGGTTTTAAACAATAATAACTTCTTTCACTTTTTTGGTTCGTTATTGATTTGTTTTGTTTTGTTTTAGCTGAGATTATTGTGTATTGCGCGTGTGATAAAATTTCGAAATTTTGGTTTGGTTTTGTTCTGTTTCGTTTCGTTTCGTTTTCAGCTTACATTCTTTGTTTTGTGTGTGTGTGTTTTTTCTTTTGAAAATTTGGACTTCAGTTTGGCGTCATTGTAACCTGTCCATATTCTTCATCTTTTTGGAAATATTATTTGACAATAAAACACGTTGATGGGACTGTACCCCTGTTGATCTGTTGATTCTGGCTTGCTATTGTTCTGTGTCTGTGTCTTGTTTGTGCTGTGTCTCTGTTGTCTGTGTCTCTGTTGTCTGTGTCTCTGTTGTCTGTGTCTCTGTTGTCTGTGTTTATGTTGTCTGTGTCTCTGTTGTCTGTGTCTCTGTTGTCTGTGTCTCTGTTGGTTGTGTCTCTGTTGTCTGTGTCTCTGTTGTCTGTGTTTATGTTGTCTGTGTCTCTGTTGTCTGTGTCTCTGTTGTCTGTGTCTCTGTTGTCTGTGTCTCTGTTGTCTGTGTCTCTGTTGTCTGTGTTTATGTTGTCTGTGTCTCTGTTGTCTGTGTCTCTGTTGTCTGTGTCTCTGTTGGCTGTGTCTCTGTTGTCTGTGTCTCTGTTGTCTGTGTTCATTTTGGGCTGTGTTGTTGTCTGGTTGTTGTTGGTCTCTGTTGTCTGTGTCTCTGTTGTCCTGGTCTCTGTGTCTGTGTCTCTGTTGTCTGTGTCGCTGTTGTCTGTGTCTCTGTTGTCTGTCTTGTTGTCTGTGTCTTGTTGTCTGTGTCTCTGTTGTCTGTGTTCTGTTGTCTGTGTCTCTGTTGTCGTGTTGTTCTGTGTCTGTGGCTTTGTCTCTGTTGTCTGTGTCTCTGTTGGCTGTGTCTTTGTCTGTTTTGTCTGTTGGCTGTGCCTCTGTTGTCTGTGTCTCTGTTGTCTGTCTCTGTTGTCTGTGTCTCTGTTGTCTGTGTCTCTGTTGTCTGTGTCTCTGTTGTCTGTGTCTGTTGTCTGTGTCTTGTTGTCTGTGTCTCTGTTGTCTGTGTCTCTGTTGTCTGTGTCTCTGTTGTCTGTGTCTATGTTGTCTGTGTCTCTGTTGTCTGTGTCTCTGTTGTCTGTTGCTGTGTCTCTGTTGTCTGTGTCTATGTTGTCTGGTTGTGTCTGTTGTCTGTGTCTCTGTTGTCTGTGTCTTTGTCTGTGTCTCTGTTGTCTGTGTCTTGTTGTCTGTGTCTCTGTTGTCTGTGTCTGTGTTCTGTTGTCTGTGTCTTGTTGTCTGTGTCTCTGTTGTCTGTGTCTTGTCTGTTGTCTGGTCTGTTGTCTGTGTCTATGTTGTCTGTGTCTGTGTCTCTGTTGTCTGTGTCTCTGTTGTTCTTGTCTGTGTCTCTGTTGTCTGTGTCTCTGTTGTCTGTGTCTCTGTTGTCTGTGTCTATGTTGTCTGTGTCTTGTTGTCTGTTGTCTGTGTCTCTGTTGCTGTGTCTCTGTTGTCTGTGTCTTGTTGTCTGTGTCTCTGTTGTCTGTTGTCTGTGTCTCTGTTGTCTGTGTCTATGTTGTCTGTGTCTCTGTTGTCTGTGTTTATGTTGGCTGTGTCTCTGTTGTCTGTGTCTCTGTTGTCTGTGTCTCTGTTGTCTGTGTCTTGTTGTCTGTGTCTTGTTGTCTGTGTCTCTGTTGTCTGTGTTTATGTTGGCTGTGTTCTGTTGTCTGTGTCTTGTTGTCTGTGTCTCTGTTGTCTGTGTCTATGTTGTCTGTGTCTATGTTGTATGTGTCTCTGTTGTCTGTGTCTCTGTTGTCTGTGTCTCTGTTGTCTGTGTTTATGTTGTATGTGTCTCTGTTGTCTGTGCCTCTGTTGTCTGTGTCTATGTTGTATGTGTCTCTATTGTCTGTGTTTATGTTGGCTGTGTCTCTGTTGTCTGTGTCTCTGTTGTCTGTGTCTCTGTTGTCTGTGTCTCTGTTGGCTGTGTCTCTGTTGTCTGTGTTTATGTTGGCTGTGTCTCTGTTGTCTGTGTTTATGTTGTCTGTGTCTCTGTTGGCTGTGTCTCTGTTGTCTGTGTCTCTGTTGTCTTTGTCTTTGTTGTCTGTGTCTCTATTGTCTGTGTCTCTGTTGTCTGTGTCTCTGTTGTCTGTGTCTCTGTTGTCTGTGTCTCTGTTGTCTGTGTTTATGTTGTCTGTGTCTCTGTTGTCTGTGTCTCTGTTGTCTGTGTCTCTGTTGTCTGTGTTTATGTTGGCTGTGTCTCTGTTGGCTGTGTCTCTGTTGTCTGTGTCTCTGTTGTCTTTGTCTATGTTGTCTGTGTCTCTGTTGTCTGTGTTTATGTTGGCTGTGTCTCTGTTGTCTGTGTCTCTGTTGTCTGTGTCTCTGTTGGCTGTGTCTCTGTTGTCTGTGTCTCTGTTGTCTGTGTCTCTGTTGTCTGTGTCTCTGTTGTCTTTGTCTCTGTTGTCTGTGTCTCTGTTTTCTGTGTCTCTGTTGTCTGTGTTTATGTTGTCTGTGTCTCTGTTGTCTTTGTCTTTGTTGTCTGTGTCTCTGTTGTCTGTGTCTCTGTTGTCTGTGTCAAATGGCGTTCAGGATTAGACTGCATCTTATACCGTTGAAAAAAAAAATCAATGTCAGTGTATTTTTTTCTCTGTGTGAAACGCCCATATTTTCTTCATTTCCACACGCACACGCACACACACACATACACACACACACACACACACACACACACACACACACACACACACACACACACACACCTCTCGCGCACGCACACATGCACGCACACACATACACGCACACACACATTCGTACACAAATACATACACACACACGACACACTCGCACACACATACATGTACACACACACACACACACACACACACACGAACACGCGTGCACGCACGTATGCACGCACACACACATACACGCACACACACACACACACACACACACACACACTCGCACACACGTACATACACACACACACACACACAAACACACACACACATATATTTTGCTCTCTCTTTCACATACACACACACACAACACACACACACAACACACACACACACACACACACACACACACACACACACACACTCACAAACACACATTTACACAAGCACGCACAAACACACGTACACACACACAAGAACGCACGCATGCACATGCACACACACACACACACATACACACACACACACACACACACACACACACACACACACACACACACACACACACACACACACACAACTACACCACTATACAATGCCTCGTAAAGATTACTGTGGAGAATCAAAACAAAACAAAACAAAACAAAACAAAACAAAAACAAACACAAGTGGAAAAAGCGAGACAGGTAAAATGATAAAGAGTTGCGCCCCTTCCAGTACCTGAGACAGGAAACGCGATGAAGAGTTGTGCCCCATGTGTAAGTCCGAAATTATCACAAATAATCGACACGAGTCTATTAATGTACGAAGATATTTCTGACTTTGTCTATGCATATGTGTATGCGCATGGGCGTGCGAAAACTATGTACTTGCGCATGTAGGCCTCTCTCTCTCTCTCTCTCTCTCTCTCTCTCTCTCTCTCTCTCTCTCTCTCTCTCTCTCTCTCTCTCTCTCTCGCTCTCTGTCTGTCTGTCTGTCTGTCTGTCTCTCGCTCGCTCGCTCGCTCGCTCACTGTGTGTGTGTGTGTGTGTTTGTGTGTGTGTGTGTGTGTGTGTTTGTGTGTATGTGTGTGTGCGTATGTTCATGCGTGTGTGTGCGTGCGTGTGCAGTTTATATGTGTGCGCGCGCGCGCGCGCGCGCGCGCGCGCGCGTGTGTGTGTGTGTGTGTGTGTGTTTGTGTGTGTGTGTTTGTGTGTGTGTGTGTGTTGGTGTGTGTACGTGTGTGTGTGTGTGTGTGTGTGTGTGTGTGTGTGTGTATGTGTGTGTGCGTATGTTCACGCGTGTGTGTGCGTGCGTGCGCAGTTTATATGTGCGTGTGTGTGCACTCTCTCTATACAATAGATGCTGTACGCATGCATCACGTGTACATCTATCATATGATCGTATAGTGATCACGGGAAACGTTTTAGAATGTTAATCATTTTCAATAGAAAAAAAAAATAATCGACGATTTCAGACTATAGATAAAACACTCTAGCCCGACTACATCGCCAACATCTTCTACACGAGAATTAACAGTGTCTTCCATCAGAGTCAAGACAGCCTGGATCTCCTGTTCTGGCATCCTCCATATGTCCCACTGTGTCTCACAGCCCACTTGTATCTTCTTGTTCTCTGTCCTCTGCCAAAGGGAGAAGAGTGGTTGAATGGTTTAGACATTCGCCTGCCTACAACTAAACTCGAGGTTCCACGCTTCAGCTCCCTGTGGAGGCCTTGACTTTTCTCCTCAGTTTGACCGGAAAATCAAACTGAACGTCTAGTCCTTCGGAAGGGAACGAGAAACGAGTCGGACCCGTGTGCCTTCTGACTGCGCATGTTAAAGATCCCATGGTGGTTGAGAATCGCAAAAAGCAGGGCATTGCCCGGTTGCCTTGGTAAAAAAAAAACCCATTGGAGAGGTAGGTTGATTTTCCAGGTCCAACCTCTTGATGACCAATTAGCCTTCTTGCTTTTATGAAGTCTTGGTTAAAAAAATAAAAGTGAATATGAATATCAATTTGAAGCGAGGCAGAGGGGATGGAAGCCGCCCTCGTGGTGCTGGTCTCACTCCCCTACGACCCCAGGGTTACGGAACTATCTAGGTAAGACCTGAGGATCCGGTCAGCTCATGGGTTTATGTGCAGGCCTAAGGTTTGTGCCGTGATCATTCTGGATCTTCTCCATCACATGGCAATTGTGACGTTAATGCATATGGAATTTATTCCTAACACGGAGACGTCATCTTAAAAATTGAAACTGAAACTGTGAAGTTTGCTGTCTGACATGATCAAAAGACTGATTCTATCTCAGATTTCACATTTAAAGAAAAGTATTCTTGGATTGAATATCAACTAAGGAATGTTCTGAGCTTACCACTTTATGCTTTGTGGCTGCGTCTATGCTAGCTGAATGGGTAGCGCAAACTGTTAGGTTTGAGAAATTCTACATGGGAGATAACTCCGTGACTCTCAAGAGTTATGTTATTTAGTTGATATTTAAAATTCTCCCTGCTTCCCTCTTATTTCCTTTGGTATTCTGGATTTGATTTTTCTGACAGACATTTGGTTGAATTCAAGTAGCCATGAGTCAAAGGAAGAGAGTTCTTGAATGTCATATAGAACCGATAATGTTATACGGTTGTGAGGCATGGACAGTCAACAAGCACAGCCACAACAAGACTGAGGTAGCCAAAATATATGCGGTTTATATGAAGGATATTGTGAGTTCCATGGGCAGCAAAGAAAAACGAGACAGTCTTGATGGAGGCAGACACAAGAAGATCCTATCCTTGATAAGGAAGATTAGGAAAAGACAGGCAACATTCGTAGGCCATTTTATGAGGAAAGGGGA
>JAPXFY010000029.1:46671441-46686441 GCA_030674185.1 Monoplex corrugatus
ATGGAGGGCCATGATCGCCAACGCCATGCGGTAGGGCACTTGATGATGATGGTGGTCTGCTGTCGTCATGGTATCCTTGCTTTAGCTCTCTGCTCAGGGGCATCATTGGGATGTGTTGTTCTTCAAAACGCAGGCTACGACTAGAAAAAGTAACTCTTAAAAAAGTTAAGATCATGTCATAAACAGTGGGGGAGCAGAGGTATCACTATATGCGTACCTGGAACAGATTTCTTGGTTTTCAAGGAATACAATTAAGAAAAAAAAATATATACACAAAAATGTATATACACGACAGCAATCTCACCTAGTTTTATTTCACCACCATTATCTGAGATGAACAGAGTGATAAGGTTGTCATAGAGACCCTTGGCTTTGAGCTTGTCCATCACCTTGCCGATCCCCTCATCCATGGCTGCTCCCATGGCACAGTGTAACTGGCGGTTCTCCCCTCCGGTAGTGACATTAGCACAGTACTTGGTGATGTATTCCTGAGGTACCTGCAAAGCGTTTCAGCCACAGTTTTGGTTAGTGTTTACTCAAGAAGGATTCGCTCAGTAGGGATTGGCTCAACAGGGATTCACTCTCAGGAAGGACTCTCAAAACAGGGATTTCATCAGTAGGGACTTGCTAAACAGGAATTTTTTCAGCAGAGATAATCATGCTAAACAGGAATTTGTTCAGTAGGGATTCGCTAAACAAGGATTTGTTCAGAAGGGATTCGCTAAACAAGGATTTGTCCAATAGGGATTCGCTGAACAGGGATTTGTTCAGCAGGAAATTGGAGTTTGTTCAAGAGTGATTCATCGCGCTCGGAAAATTCCATATGTGCCCCAACCACATCTGTCAGCGTTTATCTGGGAGACTCCCTGAGTCTGAGCAAAACGTCATGTGCCAGTGATGTATAAAATGGTGAAAGGGAGGCTCGAGGGTGGAGAGACCTAGTCGTGTGAAACATTAAGCTGACACGACCAGAATGATGGAGACATTAACACAGGCAGCAAGCAGGCCTGGTTTTTCTATGCTGTGGTCTGGGATTGAACTGGAGATGTCAAATGTCAGTCCACTGCTATGTCAAAAGAACCAACCAGGCACTCATCAAAAGCACACACACACACACACACGCACACACACACACACACACACACACACACACACACACACACACACACACACACACACACACACACGTGCGCGCTGAGTGGTCCTTGTTTCGGACTGCTCTTGCTAATCAAGAATATAAGCATTATGAAAGTGAAAATGTAGACGTTATGTTTTCTAAGTTCCAGGAGTCAGTTCTAGCTGCTGCGGACCTCTCCATCCCGAAACTCAAAACTTATAAGTCCAATAATCGTTTGGGTAATGTTTGGTGGACAGAGGAATGTGAGAAAGCAGTTCAGTATAAAAAAGATAAATTCAAAATCTACATCAAAGCAGAAAACCCGACGATCAAATGGAAATGAAAAAAGCTAACATCCAGTGTAATAAAATCATTGCTGAAGCAAAGAAAGATTATTGGGCATCATACTGCACCAAAGAAATTTCTGATTTTAAGGATTTCCATAAAGTCTGGACAAAAATGAATCAAATGAAAAACGGGGCCAATTTACCCACGTGTCCAATAATGATTGATACATGTAACAAATTTCCTTCTGACATGGACAAAGCTGAAACTTTTGTAGAACCCTTTGCTGAAAATAGTAAAGTAGACGGGTTGTCTCCTAACAGCAAACACTACAGAGAAACGGCAGCTAACAACCCTATCTTCATAGATCCATTACCTCAGAATGATCGCTGGTTTAATTCTCCGATCACCTTAGAAGAGCTAAAAAACACTATCTTGTCTCTACACAACAAAAGGAGTTCGGTAGGTGTCGATGCAGTTTAAAATGAAATGATTAAGCATCTTCCAGAAAATTATATTATTTTCTCACATAAAATTTTTCAGAAGTGCTGGGTGAGTGGAACTGTACCACAGGTATGGCAAAAGTCTGTTGTTATACCCATATTAAAAGCAGGAAAGCCTAAAAACAATAAAAACAGTTACAGACCTATTGCTTTGACGTCCCATACGAGCAAACTAATGGAAAGATTGATCCTAAACAGACTTATACATTACTGTGATAGAAATAACGTTATTCCGGTAAACCAGGCAGGTTTCAGAAAAAAGAGATCCACAGTTGAGCACCTGATTAAACTTACAACTCAGATAAAACAACAATTTGCCCGTAGAAAAAGTCTTTTAGCAACATTTTTTGATGTGAAAAAAGCTTATGATCAAGTTTGGCATAAACGTTTATTGTACAAGCTGAAATCTATTGGTCTATCTGGCAATATGTATAATTATATTAAGTCCTATCTAGCCAATAGAACAATTCAAGCAAGAGTGGGAACAAGTTATTCTTCTTCACGATCTCTTGACATGGGAATTCCTCAAGGTTCAGTGATAGCACCTATTTTATTTAATATCCTTATATATGATCTTCCTAAAGTACTCTCAAATCGTGTTGTTTTGGTACAGTACGCTGATGATATATGCATCTGGATGAATATTACTTTAAAAAAGACAACTCCCATAGAGCGCAGAATTACATCAGGAAGTTGTATCAATCTGATCTAGATAGTCTTGGAAACTACATGTTAGAAAATGGTCTGACGTTGTCAGCAGAAAAAACTAACATGATGCTCTTTAATCCTGGTGGTACTTTAAATAACTTGCCTACTTTCAGGCTGCATGGTGAAGCGATCCATTACAAACAGGTTGTAAAATTTCTGGGAGTCTTTATAACATCGAAATTAAACTGGAATGCCCATTTTGATTATATTTTAACAAAGCAAGAAAAGCTTACATTTTTTAAAGATAATAAGTAGATTACCCTGGGAATGGATACAAACATACTTCTCCATCTATCAACAGCACTTGTAAGATCTAAATTATCTTATGCACAAGAAGTGTTCTTCAGTGCACCCAAATATTTACTAAAGAAGATTCAAAGTTTAGACTGCAAAAGTCTTAAAATTGCACTAGGTGTACCAGCCCATGCTTCAAATCTGGAAACGTACAAAGTTGCTGGAATTCTGTCTCTGAACAGCTATCGTGAGCTAGCGACAGCAAAGTTTGCAATCAGAACTACTTCACAAACGGACAATTTTGTGAACAAGGAAATTAAACTAAGGTCTGATGTTGACTTTCCAAAACGAGCAAGCAACATTTCATCACAAATGACTGTTGCAACTTATGTATCTGACGTAGTCAAACAGTCTAACATAAGTTTGGATGAAATAGCTGAGACACCATCCACAACGCCTATCCCTACATGGGAAATGCTTAAAGCCACTTTTGATATTGATTATACAGATGCTAAGAAATATGAAAACATTAACATTTCGATATGCACAGCAAGAGAACACGTCGATGAAAAATACCGAACCCACCTCCATATTTTTACCGATGGGTCAGTCTTAGAAAATAAATCTGCTGGAGCAGCGTATTATGTTCCAAAATTTAAAATACAAAAGTCATTTTTCCTTGGGCCAAATATATCTATATTTACAGCGGAATTAGTCGCTATTACACAAGCGTTGCATTATTTAGTAGACCTTAAACCTGTCTTTTATAAAGTGGTTCTCTTTGTTGATTCAAAATCTGTATTATATGCCTTACAGTCTTGAGACAGAGAGGGTGAAATATGTAGGCAACAAGGCATGATACATTGGAGGCATTGAATCGCCAAAAGGGATAGGATTGTATGATGATGGTGGTGCTTCTCATACTTGCTTTGTCCTTCAGGGCATCGATGTGTGTTCTCAAGCAGGCTAACACTAGAAAAAGTAACTCTTAAAAAAGATTAAAACATTCTAAAAGAGGTTGCAAGTTCCTAAAATCGTTCCAACAGATTCGTTTCAAGGGAACAATTAATGAAAAAATTTATACACAAAAATGATAAAAACAATCTCATATTTATTCACCACATTTATGATGAACAAAAAGTTGCAAAATTGCTTTCTTCCATCACCTTGAGATCATATGGTTGCTCCTGTCATGTAACGGGCGTTTCCCTATAGGTTGACAAATTACAAGTATTCGGATGTATTCCCGGAGGTACCTGCAAAACTGTTTCACAAGTTTTTATTTTACTCAAAAGTAGTTCGCTGTGTACTCAACAAATTCATCTCAAAGGGCCCAAAACGATTGTCATTGAAACAATTTTAAGAAGTAATTCTGCTAAACAGTTTGTTAGTGGGATTGCTAAAAGATTTCAGAGATCTCATGGATTTGTCAATAGGTTGTGAAAGGATTTGTTTCAAGGTTGGAGATTGTTAGTGATTTACGCGTCAAATTTTTTCCCCACCATTGTAAGTTTATCTGGAGATCTGAGTTAGAAACTCATGTGCCATGTGTATAATTTCCAAGGTGTTAGTTTCAGGGTGGGGACCTAGTCGTCTGAACTTTCTCCACCACAATGATGGAGACATTACACGCTAACCCTTTTTCTATTTGGTTGGTGACGAGATTCAAGTTCAGTTGTCACCCCCTCTCAAAAGCACCACACACACCCACACCCCGCACTACACACTCAAAACACGACCTTGAATACAACAACAGAACCGAACAACCACACACACACACACACACACACCACACACACCAACACACACACACCACCCCACAACACACAACACACATACACACACGAGAACCCAAAACAAAGCAAAAAAAGAACAAAACAAAACAACAAAAAATAAATGTGGCTGACCCAAGGATGGGATTGAACTCAAGATATCAAATATAAGTTCACACTTGTGTCAAAAGATTTCAGTTTCAGTTTCTCAAGACAACGTCTTCGCGCTCGGAACGAATTCCATAGGCACTAACGTCACAGGTGCCATGTGTATGGGATCATGGCACAAGCCTTAAGCCTACACATAAACCCACGAGCTGCGCTGATCAGATCCTGAGGCCCTACCGAGACTATGTCAAAAGAACCAAGCATCCATTGTTTAAAAAAAAAACTTAAAAAATCAAAAGAGAAGGTAACAGAATCTTGATAAAGGCCTTCCCAGCCCGACTGCTTGGGTTTTTGGAGAGCTATCGATCTCACAAACCTGGAGGGAAAGAGAGCACCAGGTAGACCCAGGGAAAAATATATTGGACGGACTTGCAGAGTGGCTGAAGACAGAGAGGGTGGAAGGTGTGCTTGCGGCAACAAGGGATAGAAACATATGGAGGGCCATGATCGCCAACGCCATGCGGCGAGGCACTTGATGGATTATAATGTCGGTCTCGTCCAAGAACACATTGGTGTGTTTGGAGTGCAGTCCACCAAGCTGCGAGAGAGTGCTTGACTTTAATCATAGATGAGGAAGATTAAGCACCTAGGGAGAGGAGATGGAAAATACCAGCGTGTGATTCTGACTCAAGAGAAACGACAAGGTTTCTAATGCTTCATTTCCCCACCGTTTTAGAGACAAGGGAGATTAAAAAAAAAAATGCTTATCTTTAAAAAGGAAAGAACACACAATAGGAACAGTTGATCCTCATATTACATGAAATGTGGATCATTAACAATAAGTAAATATTCTTTGTACAATATGGTCGAGAAAAACCTTTCCCTTTTCTATAAGAAGGATCCAGATTTTCAATTTCTCAAGGTCACCATGACATTGAAGAAGCTTCAGTTGAAACGAAACTTCACGTTCTTTGAGGACAATGGCATTCTGACAACATGAAATACAGATTTTGAGTAATTGTTAAAAATCTTGAGAAAGTGGCTGTTCACACATAAAGTACACGTTTCAGACACATTAGTGTCTGTGTGACCTTGATACCTTAACCCCTGAACTTATGCATTCGCATTTCCTCAACAGCGCACAGTTTTGACAAAAATTGGGTAACACATTCAACAACTGCGCACACCATGTTAACACATGTTGAGAACGGGCACAGACCACACAACACACAGACACACACACACACACACACACACACACACACACACACACACACACACACACACACACAATATATATATATACACTCACTCTCTCTCACACACCACACAACAACACCACAAAACAGCACACACACCAACACACACACACAACACACCCACACAAAACACACACACACACAAACACACAGACACAATACCACACACACACACACACATACACACCACACACACACAACACACATACACAGGCACATAGTACACACAGACACATTATACGCTCCTCTCACCCTCTACTCACCACTACTCACACACCAGCACAGTCACACAACACACCCTCACACACAACACACCACACACAACACACACACACACACACACACACATACACAGGCACATAGTACACACAGACACATTATACGCTCTCACGCACACAACACAAACAAACACACACACACACAAACACACACACACACACACCACACAAACACACACAAACACACACACACACAAACACAAACACACACACACACCACACACACACACACACACACACACACACACACACACACACATAACCTAGCTAATATGAATTAACAGCCCCTTCAACCTTACCATCCCGTTTTCAGGGCAGATTAGAACAGAAAGATAAACACCTGGAGAGGTCCATGGACGCCTGGTAGGACAGGAAGAGAAAGAGAGGTTGGCACGTGTCGTGCTCCTCCACGATTTCCAGCGCACGATTCGTAAAGAGAGTGGTGGAGTATGTCCCATTGGCTTCCCATGCCACTCTGTAATTGTCTCCCCTGTCGTCATGGAAATCGTAACCGTTCCGTCTGGAACTATGGTTGTAGAAGTCTGCCTTGCCGGTATACATGCCGTAAAAGCTGTGGAAGCCGCGATGGGTTGGCGTCATCTCTTTTTGGCAAAATCCCAGGTGCCACTTGCCGACGTAATGCGTCCTGTAGCCCAGTTCTTGCAGATGTTCAGACATAAATCTGAAAAAGCGATACAGAGATAAGGGGTTGAGGGTAGAATTTGTTCAAGAGTTGGGATATATGGTGAGTGACAAGGACAGAAACTTCTTTATGATAATGAATATGGAGCTTTATAGGCAAGCTGTATGCAGTTTTATAGACAAGCTGTACGCTGTTTTATAGACAAATTATATGCAGCTTTATAGATAAGTTGTGTGCAGTTTTATAGACAAATTGTATGCAGTTTTATAGACAATCTGTGCGTAAATTTCTAGACAAGCTGTATGTAGTTATATAAAAAAAAAATGCTGTAATGCCAGTTTTATAGATTAAGTTTATGCAGTTTTATAGATAAGCTGTATGCATTTTTTCATAGACAAGTTGTACTCAGTTATTATAGACAAGTTGCTGCATGCAGTTTTACACAGACAAGCTGTATGACAGTTTTATGACAATCGGATTTCATAATAATAAAAATTTCAACTTGATTGAAAAGGAAATTTGTAGATTTCACATTTCCTGGATAATAATGGATCTTTCATGAATCGCAGAGAATTTAATAGAAAATAAATATGTATGTAAACCTTCTGTTCCAAATGAATGTAAAATGTTCTGTAAAGGATTGCATACAGCAAACATTACTGGATTGACCACATAAAAGCACTGAGGAAATTCCTTTTGCTTTTTAAGTAATTTGCTTCATACCAAAAGAATTAAGGCTATGCTATAATAGTTCAGCAATGGAATATACATGTCCAAAATCTTGTTGTAAGTGGTTAGAAAACTGGGAACAAATATTTCCTGGGAAAAGTATCAGGACAATTTGTAAATAAACATTGAAATAAATGGCTAAAAACACGTCCTGTGCACACAATTATTATGGAAACTAATGTTGTCTTGATAAGAAACGAGTCTTGTAAATGTATTTTTTGGATTGTGAACTCTGCTCTGGTATAAAAGACAGCACTGACCACATATTTTGAAAGTCTGTGCATATCAAAAGATTCTTGAAAAGGGTTGAAGATTTGTTGAAGTCAAAGTGCATTACTTGTGCAAATATCAGATTAACTGAAATACAATATTGTTTGGTGCTGATGATAACATGTGCACAGTTCCACTACATCAATTAATAACCTTTCTGGAAAAAATGTCTAATCGCAAATTCAAAATAAAAGAAAACAAATAGCTCTTCGAAATGTAACTCCATTCGATAATACACCTTACCATAAAAAAAATTCATGGAAAAATATAATGCAAAATTGACATGGAACTTGCACACTTCTAGATGAAAACAGATGCCGTATTCGCCATTGATGGAAACAGATGCCAGACGATATCTTATATGTATAGATACTATGCATTGATAAAACACAAAAAGCAATTGAAAAAAGTCAAGTCATATAAAACGAGAATTTTACAGACTGGATTTGAAAGCCAGCCTAGTCTCATCCTTTACAATACATTTCTCTACTGCTCTAGTCTGCTTGACACCCATGCTCTGTACCCACATGTATCATTCCAGATAGTACCTTAGCACGGTAGATATTTCTTGAAATCAGGCAAGCCAAAAAAAACGGTGTCAAACTGAGCGACTATCAGTGACTATCAGTAGACAATATATGCCCAACGCAGAAACTTGGTCAATAGAATGTTTCTTTTTTCAGGCTGAAAAGCAATACACAAACAAACAGACCACCCCCCCCCAAAAAACAAACAACAACAAAAAACAACAAAAAAACACCACTAGCTCAGATAAAGACCGTTTTCAGCTGAGCGCCAGATGATTCAATATGGGAGAACAGTGCTCTAGAGACATCTACCTGAACTACTCTACCAGTAATGCAGCTCCCTAAGATCCATCTTGTTTACCTGTTCTTACCCATCTTGTTTACTTGTTCTTACCCATCTTGTTTACCTGTTCTTACCCATCTTATTTACCTGTTCTTACCCATCTTGTTTACCTGTTCTTACCTATCTTTTTTACCTGTTCTTACCTGTCTTGTTTACCTGTTCTTACCTGTCTTGTTTACTGTTGTTACCTATCTTGGTTACCTGTTCTTACCTGTCTTGTTTACCTGTTCTTACCTGTCTTGTTTACCTGTTCTTACCTGTCTTGTTTACCGTTCTTACCATCTTGTTTACCTGTTCTTACCCATCTTGTTTACCTGTTCTTAATCTGTCTTCTTTATTCATTCTAACCCATCTTGTTTACTTGTTCTTACCCGTCTTGTTAACCTGTTCTTACCTGTCTTGTTTACCTGTTCTTACCCATCTTGTTTACCTGTTCTTACCATCTTGTTTACTTGTTCCTACCCGTCTTGTTTACCTGTTCTTACCTGTCTTGTTTACTCGTTCTTACCCATCTTGTTTGCACACTCTAACCCGTTTTCTTCACCTGTTAATTGTTCCTTGTTTATCCATTCTTACTTTGCCTTTGTTTTACCATTCTTACCCGTCTTGTTTACCCATTATAACCGTCTTGTTTACCCATTTCTTACCCGTCTTGTTCACCCATTCTAGCCGTTTGTTTACCCGTTCTGACCCATCTTGTTTATATGTTCTTACCCGTCTTGTTTACACATTCTTACCCATCTTGTTTACCCATCTTATCTTGTTTTGTTTACCCATTCTTACCCGTCTTGTTTACCCATTCTTAACTTCTTGTTTACCTAACTTCTTGTTTACCCATTCTTTCCCATCTTGTTTACCCATTCTTAACTTCTTGTTTACCCATTCTTACACGGTCTTGTCTACCCATTCTATACCGTCTTGTTTCCCAATTCTTACCCTCCTTGTCTACCCATTCTTATCCATCTTAGTTACCCATTCTTACCCAACTTGTTTACCTGTTCTTACCCATCTTGTTTACCTGGTTTTTACTTGTCTTGTTTACCCTGTCTTGCCGTTTTGTTTACTCTGTCTTACCCGTTTTGTTTACCAATTCTTACCAGGCTTGTTTGCCCGTTTGTTACCCGTCTTGTTTGCATGTTTGTTCCTGTCTTGTTTATTGTTCTTGCCCGTCTTGTTAACCTCTTCTTACCCGTCTTGTTTACCCATTTTTACCCGTCTTGTCTACTCGTTCTTACTCTTTTGTTTACCCATTCTTACCTTTCTTGTTAACCCGTTATTACCCGTCTTGTTTACCGGATTTTACCTGTCTTGTTTACCCATTCTTACTGTTTTGTTTGCCCGTTCTCACCTGTCTTGTTTACTTGTTTTTACCTGTCTTGTTTACCTGTTCTTACCTGTCTTGTTATCTGTCTTACCTGTCTTGTTTACTTGTTTTACTGTCTTGTTACCTGTTCTTACCTTCTCGTTTACCTGTTCTTACCTGCTGTTTGTTTACTTGTTCTTACCTGTCTTGTTTACCTGTTCTTACCTGTCTTGTTTACCTGTTCTTACCTGTCTTGTTTATTTCGTGTTCTTACCTGTCTTGTTTGCTGTTCTTACCTGTCTTGTTTACCTGTTCTTACTTGTCTTGTTTGCTGTTCTTACCTTCTCGTTTACCTGTTCTTACCTGTCTTGTTTACCTGTTCTTACCTGTCTTGTTTACCTGTTCTTACCTGTCTTGTTTGCGTGTTCTTACCTGTCTTGTTTATTCTGTTCTTACCTGTCTTGTTTATTTGTTCTTACCCATCTTGTTTACTTGTTTTACCATGTCTTGTTTACCTGTTCTTACCTTCTCGTTTACCTGTTTTTTACTACCTGTTTGTTACTGTTCTTACCTTCTGTTAACCTGTTCTTACCTGTCTTGTTTACCTGTTCTTACCTGTCTTGTTTACCTGTTCTTACCTGATCTTGTTTACTTGTTCTTACCTGTCTTGTTTATTGTGTTTCTTAACCTGTTTTGTTTGCTTGTTCTTACCTGTCTTGTTACCTGTTCTTACTTGTCTTGTTTGCTTGTTCTTACCTTCTGTTTACCTGTTCTTACCTGTCTTGTTTACCTGTTTCTACCGTCTTGTTTACCTGTTCTTACCTGTCTTGTTTACCTGTTCTTACCCTTGTTGTTTACCTTTCTTATTTGTCTTTGTTTACCTGTTCTTACCTTCTTGTTTAACCCTGTTTACTTACCTTCTTGTTTACCTGTTCTTACCGTCTTGTTTACCTTCTACCTGTCTTGTTTACCCGTTCTTACCTTCGTCTTTTATCTGTTCTTACTTTTCTTGTTTACCCTGTTCCTACCAGTCTTGTTTACCCTGATTCTTAACTGTTTGTTTACCCTGTTCTACTGTCTTGTTTACCTTTTTACCGTCTTGTTTTACCTGTTTCCCTACCTGTCTTGTTTTACCTTGTTCTCCTTCTTATCTTGTATTACCTGTTTCTTTATTCTCTCTGTTTACCTTTTTTACCTTCTTGTTTACCTGTTCTTATTTGTTTCTTGTCTTACCTGGTTCTTCCTTCAGTTGTTTACCTGTTTTACCTTCTTGTTTACCATGTTTTACCGTCTTGTTGTTGTACTTGTTTCTACTTTTTCTTGTTTACCCTTTTCCCTACTTTTTTTTGTTTACCTGTTCTTAACTTTTTTTGTTTACCTGTTTTTACCCTTTTGCTTACATGTTCTTATCCTGGCTTGTTTACCTGATTTTTAACCTGTCTTGTTATACCATGTTTTACCTTGTCCTTGTTACCCTGCCTTTTACCCTGTCTTGTTTCCCCTGTTCTTACCTATTTGTTTACTTTTTCTTATTACCCATCTTGTTTATCTGTTCTTACCTGTTTGTTTACCTGTTTCTTATCTGTCCTTGTCTTACCTGTTTTACCTGTTCCTTGTTTACCATTCTTACCATGTCTTGTTTTCCTGTTCTTACCTGTCTTGTTTACATGTTCTTACCTGTCTTGTTTAAATGTCCTTACCTGTCTTGTTTACCTTCTTACCCTATCTTGTTTACATTATTCCCTACCTGTCTTGTTTTACTCTTTTTTACCTCAATGCCCATTCTTACCCATCTTGTTACCCATGTCTACCAACTTGTTTACCCATTCCTACTATCTTGTTTACCTGTCTTACTGTCTTGTTTACCTTTCTTGACCGTCTTGTTTACCTGTTCTTACCGTTTGCTCCTATTTATCCTTTTTACCTGTTCTTATTACCTTTCTTACTTTCTTGTTTACCTGTTCTTACCCATCTTGTTTACCTGTTCTTACCCTTTTGTTTACCTGTTCTTACTTTTTTGTTTACCTGTTCTTACCCATCTTGTTTACTTGTTCTTACCCATCTTGTTTACTTGTTCTTACCCATCTTTTTACCTGTTCTTACCATCTTGTTTACCTGTTTTACCTGTCTTGTTTACCTGTTCTTACCTGTCTGTGTTTACCTGTTCTTACCGTCTTGTTTACCTGTTTACCTTCTGTACCTGTTCTTACCTGTCTTTGTTTACCTGTTCTTACCTGTCTTGTTTACCTGTTTACCATCTGTTTACCTGTTCTTACCTGATCTTGTTTACCTGTTCTTACCCATCTTGTTTACCTGTTCTTATCTGTCTTCTTTATCATGTCTAACCATCTTGTTTACTTGTTCTACCCGTCTTGTTAACCTGTTCTTACCTGTCTTGTTTAGCCTGTTCTTACCCATCTTGTTTACCTGTTCTTACCCATCTTGTTTACTTGTTCCTACCCGTCTTGTTTACCTGTTCTTACCTGTCTTGTTTACTCGTTCTTACCCATCTTGTTTGCACACCTAACCCGTTTTCTTCACCTGTTAACTTGTCTTGTTTATCCATTCTTACTTGTCTTGTTTACCAATTCTTACCCGTCTTGTTTACCATTATTAACCCGTCTGTGTTTACTCTGTCTTACCCGTCTTGCTTACTGTTCTTTCTAGCGCTTGTTTACCTGTTCTGACCTATCTTGTTTACTGTTCTTACACCTGTCTTGTTTACCATTCTTACCCTGTCTTGTTTACCCTTCTTTACTGTCTTGTTTACCCGTTCTTACCCGTCTTGTTTACCCATTCTTACCCTCTTGTTTACCCATTTAACCGTCTTGTTTACCCATTCTTTCCCATCTTGTTTACCAGTTCTTGATCTTCTTGTTTACCCATTCTTAACTGTCTTGTCTTACCCATTCTTACCCTCTTGTTTACCCAATTCTTACACTTCTTGTCTTACCCATTCTTATCCTCTTAGTTTACCCAGTTCTTACCCACGTCTTGTTCTACCCATTCTTACTCGTCTTAATTATCCTTTTACCCAACTTGTTTCCGTTCTTACTTGTCTCTGTCTTACCTTTTCGTTACCTCATACTTGTTGTTATCGTTTGTACCTGTCTTGTTTACCACTGTCTTGTATCCCGTCTTGTTTATCTGTTCTTACCCGTTTGTTACCTTTCTTACCCAGTCTTGTTTGCCCAGGTTTTTACCCGCTGTCTATGTTCTTACCTGTTTGTTACCATTCTTCCTTCTTGTTGACTGTTCTTAGCCCGTCTTGTTTACTGTTCTTGCCTGTCTTGCTTACCTGTTCTTATTTGGCCGTTTTACCTGTTTTTACTGTTTACCGTCTTGTTTACCTTGTTCTTACCGTCTTGTATCTGTTCTTACTGTTGTTTATTTATTTGGTCTTGTTTACTGACCTGTTTATTTTTACCTGTCTTGTTTACCTGTTTTACCTGTCTTGTTTACCTGTTCTTACCTCTTGTTTACCTGTTCTTACCTGTCTTGTTTACTTGTTCTTACCTGTCTTGTTTACTTGTTCTTACCTGTCTTGTTTACCTGTTCTTACTTTCTTGTTTCATGTTCTTACCTTTCGTTTACTGTTTACCTGTCTTGTTTACCTTTACTGTCTTGTTTACCTGTTCTTACCTTCTTTTTGCTGTTCTTACCTGTCTTGTTTATCTGTTCTTACCTGTCTTGTTTACCTGTTCTTACCTTCTTGTTTACCTGTTTTTACTTCTTGTTTACCTGTTCTTACCTTCTTCTTTACCTGTTCTTACCATTTGTTTACCTGTTCTTACCTGTCTCTGTTTACCTGTTCTTACCTTCTTGTACTGTTTCGTCTGTTTACCTGTTCTTACCTGTCTTGTTTACTGTTCTTACCTGTCTTGTTTATCTGTTCTTACCTGTCTTGTTTCTACTCTGTTTTTTACTTGTCTTGTTTACTGTTCTTACTTTTCGTTTACTCTGTTCATTACCTGTCTTGTTTACCTGTTCTTACCTGTCTGTTTACCTGTTCTTACTGTCTTGTTTACCTGTTCTTACCTTCTTCTTTACCTGTTCTTACATTTTTGTTTACCTGTTCTTACCTTTCTTGTTTACATGTTCTTACCTGTCTTGTTTGCATGTTCTTACCTGTCTTGTTTACCTTTTCTTACCTATCTTGTTTACCTGTTCTTCCCCATCTGTTTATCTGTTCTTACTTGTCTTGTTTACATGTTCCTTACCTGTCTTGTTTGCTGTTCTTACCTGTCTTGTTTACATGTTCTTACCTGTCTTGTTTCATGTTCTTACCTGTCTTGTTTACATGTTCTTACCTGTCTTGTTTCCCATGTTCTTACCTGTCTTGTTTACCTGTTTTACTTGTCTTGTTTACTTTTCTTGCCCATCTTGTTTACCTGTTCTATACTGTCTTGTTTACATGTTCTTACCTGTCTTGTTTACCTGTTCTCCCTGTCTTGTTTACATGTTCTTGCCCGTTTGTTTACTGTTCTTACCTGTCTTGTTTACCTGTTCTTCCCTGTCTCGTTTTTACATGTTCTTACCTCTCTTGTTTACCTGTTTTTACCTGTTCTTACCCTCTGTGTTTACTGTCCTACATGTCTTGTTTACCTGTTCTTACTCTGTCTTGTTACCTGTTTTACCTGTCTTGTTTACGCTTTTTACCTGTCTTGTTTACCTGTTCTTATTTGTCTGTTTTACCTGTTCTTACCTTGTCTTATTTACCTGTTCTTACCTTTTCTTGTTTACCTGTTCTTAACTGTCTTGTTTACCTGTTCTTACCTGTCTTGTTTACCTGTTCTTTCCTGTCTTGTTTACCTGTTCTTACCTGTCTTGTTTACATGTTCTTACCTGTCTTGTTTAAATGTCCTTACCTGTCTTGTTTACCTGTTCTTCCCTGTCTTGTTTACATATTCTTACCTGTCTT
>JAPXFY010000029.1:46693941-46703941 GCA_030674185.1 Monoplex corrugatus
TAGTCATTTGACCCCACTCTGTAGTGTAGCATATTGTTCGCCAAGTTCCTTTACCCTTTTTTCTGTCACTTACTGTTCATATGATATATGTTCATATCGTTCACTTGGGAGGACAGAGCACTGAGCATCCACAACACGTCTACCCTTTTTTTTCTAAGTCAGAAAACTTACTGTTCATATATGTGTTCACATCGTTCACTTGGGAGGACAAAGCACTGAGCATCCACACCACGTCTGCCAGAGACGGTTCCTGAGTAGGAGGGGGAAAGAGGAGTCAAATGGCCTCCACTGTCCATAGAACTCATCATGATGGTCTGGATTCCTACACTAGTCATCCTGACCTGCCATGTACTGTCCACTTTGGAAGGTGGAGGACCAAGATTCTGAAGCAAATATCCTCCCCAAAACAATCCTAGGAACAATCCTAGTATGGCATTGTCTATTCTACTTTTCGGTGTCATGATGGCAACCCTCACGGCGACTCTATCACTGGCCCCCTACAACATAGATGACACGTGTAACGAATGCAACGTACCATATGTCGCCCTGAAAGCCAGCTGCGCTGACAGCATGACTCTTCACAATGCCTCTTGCGAAGTAATATAATGCCAACCTCTCTCGGTTCAAAAGAAAATCGTACTGACAGCAAAACAATCCGATGTGTGTCTTTCATTCCTCAACACTCACATGTGCTCTTCCAGATAGAGAGAGAGAGAGAGAGAGAGAGAGAGAGAGAGAGAGAGAGAGAGGAGAGAGGAGGAGGAGAGGAGAGAGAGAGGGAGAGAGAGAGAGAGGGGAGAGAGATGAGAGAAGAAGGGGGAGAGAGAAGAGACAGACAGAGACGAGAAAGAGAGACAGAACAGAAGACAGACAGGCAGATAAGAAGACAGATAGATCAGATAGATAGAGAGAGAGGAGATAGATAGACAGACAGAGATAGAAGAAGATAGAGAAGAGAGAGAGAGAGAGACAGACAGACGAGAGAGACAGGACAGTGATGCAGTCAGAGAGCAGGAAGATTTAACAGATGAAGAGAACAAGAGAGCAGAGGACAGAATACTGTGCACATGTTGTCTGCGGGGGTTTCAAAATAATGTCGGAAGGAAAATGATGCCCTTTGAACAATGTAAAGAAATCAAACCTAGCATGGGACTTTTAGAAATCATTCTGTGTCAGTCCTGTCTGTTCACCGGAGGGTCTATCAAATCAATGAAACAATCAAACAGAAAGACCATTTACCTGTCAACTGGGAGTGTTCATATTGTCCTTACCAGCTGTCAAAGAACAGTTGACCTGTCATTTGGGAGTGTCCATATTATCCCTTACCAGCTGTCAAGAAAGCCCTTTACCTGTCAGTTGGGAGTGTCTATATTATCCATTACCAGCTGTCAAGAGACATAACTCGGTGTTAATTACCAGAACGAAAATAACCCTCTTACTTGTTAGTGAATATCACGTTTGTTGTTTGATTGTCCAAGTGTCCAGCTACACACAAGTTTTCTTCTGCTCATGTGTGCTTGTGCGTGTGCGTATGTGTGTATGGGAATGCGCGTGCGCGTGCGCGTGCAGTACGGGATGTCTCATCACCAGTATTAGTTCTACTCGAGTTTAATCCCAGCCTAGCCTGCAATGTGAAAAACTGCTTGTTCACCGTCCATCTAAACGTTTCCATCGTTCTAGTGGTGTCAGCTTATGTGACTGGTGTCAGCTTATGTTTCAAAGTCACAGGCCTCTTCTCACCTCTTTCCTCATCCAAGACTTCGCCAGCATGGCATGTCGGGTTCTGCACAGTCTCAGGAAGTTTTCCAGATGATTGCTGGCAGAATTAGGTTTAAAATAATGTTGTATAATTATAGTTCTCAACCCAGCAGTTGCGCTGAAGAAGTCGGCCGGATCGCCGATGAAAGCTACGCAGTACGTAGTTTTTTTTCACTGAGAGACAGGTTCAGCCAGGTAGCCATTATATACATTATATGTTGAAAAACAATGTTGTATACACGATAGGTTGAAAAATAATATTGTGTACATGACAGGTTAAAAACAACGTTGTATAAACGATAGGTTAAAAATAATGTCTAAATGATAGGTCACAAAACAATGTTGTACAAATGATATATATGTGTGTTGTTCTTTGGGTTGCAGGCCTTTGAATGTGCAACTAGTATAATGTTATGCTAAAAAAGATACATTTCGTAAGTAAAACAAAATTACAGCGATATTTCTGCTTGCAGAAATCGCTGCCATTGTACCTCATGCATGTAGTGATGCTTTGACAATTGATTAACGAGAAAAAGTAAAAGGAGAAAACGATAAGACAGCAAGAGGAAGGAAAAGGAGGAGAAGAAGAACAACAACAATAACAAAACCCGCTGACAACACTTGGATAATCAGTCTTTATTCATGTCGCTTGGAGGCCGTGTGCTGCACCGTTCTTGTGGTACTTGGGAGTCAAATGAGGAGCAGTACATATGGTCCTGGGAGCCTCAGCCCGTGGGGCTGAGTCTTTTTGAACTTACCTTATGTTGCTTGGGCTAGGATTTGGTCAGACAGCAATCTCTTTTCTTCATGTGTAAACTTTCTACAGGCTCACTCTGAGGCTGATAGGGGTATAAAGTATGTGTATCATTTTTGTGTGTGATTGTCCAGAATGATACATTTTTAAGTTGAGTCCTGTGTATGTTTGAAGTAAAATTGGCTGTGTTATATAAACGGTTGAAGAAGGAAGTGAAGATTTCTCTGAAGGTGGGGAGAACATTTTTTTCTTCACGTTTGTAAAGGAGATTTTTTTTTTCATAGGCTACATAATATGTCATGATGGGGTTTTGGTTTATGATAATTTTTCATCGTCTTTACGGTGAACGGAGTGAGATTATGAGTCATTCGGACCCAGTCATCACTTACCATGTTCACATGCCAAAACGCAAAGTGGTGAGACGATAAACCCCAGGACATACACGCTGGTTGATAGCAACATATGTGGGACAAGCGGGGCGTGAAAAACAACCTTTTTGTACATACACCATTCTTCACAGCCAAAGCAATTATGTAAAAAAAAACAAAAAACAACAAAAAAAAAAAACTTTCTGAACATTGATTATCAAAGCGGAACTGGGAAATGAGAATAATTAATTAATGAATAAATGTAAAATTGTGAGGCCCATTCCTGTAGTTCTGCTGATGGTCGCCCATAGTGTGAGTACGACATTGTGTGTGAGAGAGAGAGAGAGAGAGAGAGGAGAGAGAGAGAGAGAGAGAGAGAGAGAGAGAGAGAGAGAGAGAGAGAGAGAGAGAGAGAGAGACAAGAACACGCACACGTTTCCAAATACTACATTCTTTCAATCCCACGCAACTGCGATGATGACACACTTAAGAATAACGCAATAAAACTGCCCAGATGGCAGGATTCAAACAACAGGAGCAACAACACAACAAAAAACAACAACAACAAAAACAACAACAACAAAACTAGTCAAACGCATGACAGCTGACGTGTACATTGAAGTGTTCATGAGAGATAAGTCCCACGAACCAAACACAAACAAACAAAAAGCTTATTTTAAACAAGACACATTGCCAGTGACAATCAAAGCACAGAACAGACAACAAACAAACAAACAAACTAGCGATCAAACAAACACATGATTACGTTGAAAATACGTGATACAACAACTGGACAAAATAATAGACATGTGTATAGGACAAACATACTGTTGTACGGATGCGAGGAGTGGACAGTCAACAAACAAAGCCAGAACAAGATTGAGGAAGCCGAGATGAGGCTTCTCAGAAGAATGTTGAGAGTTCAATGGACAGCAAAGAAAACAAACGAGACAATCTTGATGGAGACAGACACAAGTAGATCACTCATAAGGAAGATTAGGAAAAGACAGGCAACATTTATAGACCATTTTATGAAGAAGGGGGATTTGGAGCACCTGGTCACAACGGGAAAGCTGGAGGGAAAGAGAGCACCAGGTAGACCCAGGGAGAAAATGCTGGACGGACTTGCAGAGTGGCTGGGGACGAGGAGGGTGGAGGAGATGCTAGGGGCAAAAAGAGATAGAGACAGATGGAAGCCCATAATCGCCAACGCCATGCGGCAAGTCACCTGATGATGATGATAGGACAAACAAAACAGACACGCAGATAAAGTGTGACAAACTCTGACAATAACATTCTAGACAACTCACCAAAGTAGAACAGCAGTAAAGATGAACCCCGTTCTGAGGACGACAGGCTTGACGCAAAAGCAAGTGACTGTGTCTCTCTGGACACAAATGACAATGAGATATAGTTCACCAACCGGATATTTTATACCTTCCATCTATCCACATTCACACAGATATTTACACACACACACACACACACACACACACACACACACACACACACACCACACCACACACACACCACCACACACACACACACCACACACACACACACACACACACACACACACACACACGTGACTGCCCGCGAGCGCACGCACACATACACACACACACACACACACACACACATACACACACACACACACACTCACACACACACCCACACACACACAAATACGCACCCACACAAATACACGCACACCCCAAAACCACCATCACCATCTTTACCATCACCTCCACCAGTGTTACCATAACCATTACCACACACACATACATACCCGCTGTCTCTCTCCCTCTCGCTCTCTCGCTCTCTCCCTCCCCCCTCTCTCTCTCTTTCTCTCTCACTGACGTCAAAACTAAACTTGGAGATCAATAACAAAAACTATCCCCCCCAAAAAAATGTTGAGCAACCTACAAAACATTAGTCAAGAGCCAACCCACTATAGCCTACACAAACCAGCAAGACGTGCAGGATTATGCACACCCTGTGTGGGAGAGACAGAGGTCACTCAAGGACAGAGGGGTGTTGGGGGGGGGGGGAACTGTACAGCAATTACAGTGACATGTTCTCACTATGAAAAGCCAAACGACGTGGCATGTGTCTGTCTTACCATCGTCACCCAGTGTCTTGCCGCATGGCGTTGGCGATCATGGCTTGCCATCTGTTTCTATCCCTTGTTGCCGCAAGCATCTCTTCCACCCTCTCTGTCTTCAGCCATTCTGCAAGTCCGTCCAATATTTTCCCCTGAGTCTACCTGGTGCTCTCTTTCCTTCCAGCTTTCCTGTTGTGACAAGGTGCTCTAATTCCCTTTTCCTCAAAGAATGGCCTATAAATGTTGCCTGTATTTTCCTAATCTTCGTTAGGAATGATGTTCTCGTGTCTGCCTCCATCAGGACTGTCTTGTTTGTTGGGTTTTTTTGCTGTCCATGGAACTCTCAACATCCTTCTTAGAAACCACATCTCGGCTGCCTCAATCTTGTTCTGGCTTTGCTTGTTGACTGTCCACGCCTCATAACCGTATAACATTATCGATAACATTCAAGAACTCTCTTCCTGATGCTAATTGATAGGCATTTGTCTGTCTGCGATAAAAACGGAACCCTGTCAGCACAATCGTTTCCAAATCTGATTCTGAATCAGACTCTGATGTGATTATCATTTACATGCATCAATTTCGGAAGAGAGTTATTACAAATAGGATCAAACAACAAAGACAAATATGAAGGGTTTCAATTTTAGAAGTGATAAGGGTCATCATCATCATCAGGTACCTTGCCGCATGGCGTTGGCGATTATGGACTTCCATCTGTCTCCATCTCTTGTTGCCTCAAGCATCTTTTCCACCCTCCCTGTCTTCAGCCACTCTGCAAGTCCGCTAGCATCTTCTCCCTGAGTCGACCCGGTGCTCTCCTTCCCTCCAGCTTCCCCGTTGTGACCAGGTGTTCCAATTCCCCTTTCCATATAAAATGGCCTATGAATGTTGTCTGCCTTTTCCTTATCTTCCTAATGAATGATCTACTTGTGTCTGCCTTCATCACGACTGTCTCGTTTGTTTTCTTTGCTGTCCATGGAACTCTCAACATCCTTCTTAGAAACCACATCTCGGCTGCCTCAATCTTGTTCTGGCTTTGCTTTTGATAAGGGTGCGTAATGCAAAAACCTGAAACTGAATGACTTTCTACTTTTGTCTCAGTTTAGTGATTTCTTCAGCTCAAAACGAACCCTTCATTCTTGTTCCAGCCACCACATGCACTCTATGGCCTCCACCCTACCAATACAGTGTAACGCCTTGCATGGTCAGTTTGGGATCGTCGATATCAACTAAGAGAATGCCATTTCAGATTGTTGATATAACCAAGGGGATGTCATTTCAGATTGTCAATATCAACCAAAGGAATGTCATTTCAGATTGTCAATATCAACCAAAGGGAAGTCATTTCAGATTGTCGATATCAACCAAGGGGAAGTCATTTCAGATTGTCAATATCAACTAAAGGAATGTCATTTCAGATTGTCAATATCAACCAAGGGGAAGTCATTTCAGACTGTCGATATCAACCAAGGGGAAGTTATTTCAGATTGTCAATATCAACCAAAGGAATGTCATTTCAGATTGTCAATATCAACCAAGGGGAAGTCATTTCAGATTGTCAATATCAACCAAGGGGAAGTCATTTCAGACTGTCAATATCAACCGAAGGAATGTCATTTCAGATTGTCAATATCAACCAAGGGGAAGTCATTTCAGACTGTCAATATCAACCGAAGGAATGTCATTGCAGACTGTCGATATCAACCAAACGGATGTCATTTGAGGTGACTATGTAAAGAGCCTGATCTGATTGCCAACCTTACAACAGCCATTGACACAGACCAGGAAGCTTCAGAGAAGGAAGAGAGGCTCTTGTTGGTCAGAATATCCAGAACTCAGCAAAGAAACACTCGCACACTCTGAAGAGATTATTCCATCAAACTAGATCCTGGGAGTAGTCCACGTTGCCTGACGCCAGCCAGCAAGAATGAACCAACAGATTACTGACAAACTGAAAGAAATGGAAGCAGATGGTCACATGAAAACAACTTAATGTGTCAGCTCCATGACTAGATCAGTATGCGATGAATAATATGGTATAAAGACAACACTAGACAATACGCACTCTGATGCCAAAGTGTTCACCAAACTGAAGGCAAGCTGTGGATATCTTCAAAACGAATTCGATGAGCCATTATCTTTTTTTGACATTTAACACAGCAGTTGGCCAATACAAATTGTTCACTATGCTCTCTGGTACCAAATGTGCGCCACAAGTTTTCCAAAGAATTATGCATCAAATGCTTGAAGGAATTCCAGGAACTTTTGCTGTCATGGACGATATCATCACTTGCCTTTATGACGTACATACTGAACAAAATCTTGAAACTTGTAATAGATAGAGCCACAAGTTACAGTCTTGAGCTGACTTCTAAAAAACTGCATTACCTGAAGTCCAGCGAATCTATCCCTTGTCGCTGCAAATACACCTCCCACCCTCTATGTCCTCAACCACTCTGCAAGTCCATCCAGTAGTTTCCCCCTGGGTCTACCTGATGCTCTCTTCCCCTCCAGCTTTCCTGTTGTGACTGGGTGTTCTAATTTGTCTTACCTCATAAAGTCATACAAATATGGCTTGTCTTTTCCTAACCTTTATTAACGATCCTCTTGTGTCTGTTTCCATCAAAACTGTCTCGTATGTTTTTATTTTGCTGTCCATAGAACTCTCAATATTCTTCTTAGAAATCACATTTCAGTTGACTTAATTTTGTTCTGACTTTGGGTGTTGGTCGTCCACGCCTTACAACTGTACAATAGTATCGGTTCTATAGAACACCCAAGAACTCTTTTCCTGACGTTAATATAATAGGTACTTGTCGCTAAAACGCTTTTCATTTGATTGAATACTGTTTTCGTTTGGTTATTTCTGATGTGCATCTGCCGTCTGGTGAGATGACCATTCCCAGATATGTAAGCTTAACAACCTGTATCAAAGTCTTGCCATTTGCTTTATTTTGTTCGAGGGGACTTTTTGTTCTTTTTTACTGATTATCATGAGTTCAGTCTTCTTGCTATTTAACTTCAGCACTTTATTTTTGTTTTCTATTTCTATTATACTAACAAGATTTTGTTGGTGTTTCATTTTCTGTCATCTGCGTAACGAATGTTGTTTACCATTTTCCTTCCAACTTCCATCCAAGAGCTTTCTTCTAGGTTCCATCTGATGGTTTCACTGTAAAGTGAAAAGAAATCTGGTGACAGAACACAACCCAGCCTGATCCTTCTTTTGATATTTCGGAAAGAGCTTATATCATTTTCCTATTCTCAATGCTGCTGTTTGTTCCCGATACATATTTCTGATTATTCTTAGACCTTTGCCATCAATGTTGAGCCTGTCTAGTTGGTTGATCAGTTCGCCGTGTCTTACTCGATCTTCATTAGAAATAGCTAATAGAATCTGGTACTATCAAGAGGACAGCAATACGGATACCATTAGAAATAGCTAATAGAATCTGGTACTATCAAGAGGACAGCAACACGGATACCATTAGAAATAGCTAATAGAATCTGGTACTATCAAGAGGACAGCAATACGGATACCATTAGAATACTATAGAATCTGGTACTATCAAGAGGAAGCACACGGATACCATTAGAAATAGCTTATGAATCTGGTACTATCAAGAGGACAGCAACACGGATACCATTAGAAATAGCTTATAGAATCTGGTACTATCAAGAGGACAGCAATACGGATACCATTAGAAATGGCTAATAGAATCTGGTACTATCAAGAGGACAGCAACACGGATACCATTAGAAATGGCTAATAGAATCTGGTACTATCAAGAGGACAGCAACACGGATACCATTAGAAATGGCTAATAAATCTGGTACTATCAAGAGGACAGCAACACGGATACCATTAGAAATAGCTAATAGAATCTGGTACTATAAAGAGGACAGCAATACGGATACCATTAGAAATGGCTAATATAATCTGGTACTATCAAAAGGACAACAACACGGATACCATTAGAAAACATCTGCGTGCTTGAACACGCCCGACAAACTTTCTGACGCGGTGACTGCGACTTCTTAATGAAGCATGTGGTGTTGACCTTGGAGAAACATTGAAGCACAGTTTTCTCAAACGTGGCCTACAGACTCTACACAACTCACGACCATCAACAAAAGTGCGCCCACCCAAAAGACTAGACCTACTACTGAACTAAGTTCCCCAGAGACAATTGTTTTTTGTTTATTTATTTTTTAACAGTTGGCGTTGTGTTAGTGTTCCGTTCTAAATGACTTTCAAAGTCCACAGTTCAAGTGTGACTGTGACACAATCAACTATATGGAAAAAAAAGACAAGACAACAAAATTTGTGGAAGGGATGTTTGTTTGTTCGTTCTTTGATTTAACGTCTTTTCACTGTGAGTGATATTAGACGGGAAAAATATTGAGGATAAGAGTTAGGCAGGTTGGACTGGGTGCAGAGGGGACACAGGGTAACGGACATAAGTAGATGGGAAAACACAAAAATGGAAAGAGAACTTAACGCTAGCAATTAACATCAACAACGTGAAGGGAAATTTTAACACTAAAGTACAAACGTCATAAACTTTAAAAAATGTATTAACAGGACTGTGAATCAATGATTCTGAAATTGTAACTGACAAAGATTGATCTGATGTTACTTCTTTTAAATGAGTTTCAGAACAGTTTTCTTGTGTAAACATTTTTGGTAAAAAAAAAGAACGTAGCATTTTGCAGTAAAATAAACAGTGAAACAGTGTGAATTGTTCGCCACAAATACACTTGACATTTTTACAATATTTTGTTTACAATGCGTTTAGCCGAATACGAAAATGAACAGCAATAATCGATCTCAAATCATATACGGAAGAATACTGTAATTTTTTTACATTCATTTTGAAATGAAAGTTTTATCATTTGTTGTGACGCAAACTTTTCAGTTAAATGTTCATGAAATCGAATCCACGAGGCCGATTCTATCAAGTGCAAGCTTCTTTTACGGTAGTATTAACATGTATGATGTAGAATTATCATTAC
>JAPXFY010000029.1:46706441-46738941 GCA_030674185.1 Monoplex corrugatus
CGTTCCCACCAAATCGACCTCTCTCTCTTTCTGAAAGAAAAACCTGTTGCACATCACACCTATATTCAAACTGAGGACAAAGGTACGATAAATGGCATGTATTGTCCAGATGATTAAACAGCCATACGCTTTGTTATGATAACACTATTTGTAGTTATGGCTTTGAACGATTTCTGTTTAAATAGCGCAACGTGAGAGAAGACAACTCATCCAATTCCATAAACCACTCCCCTCAGAATATTCTATTTGATGTATAGTAGCCTGGGCTACTGAACCTGACCACATTTACAGTCTGTTTTCGCACACTGTTGTAAGTGAGTATGGCAGTTTTTTCCTGTCCTGCGCATAATATATGTATATGTATACGTATATGTATATATGTATGTATGCATATGTATATGTATAGGTATATATATATATATATGTATATGTATGTATATGTATATATACATATACATGTATAATATATGTATACATATATATGTACATATATATATATATTCATATATTCAAGGTTGTCATAGCCGAGGGGTGGCAATGGGGACAAGCTCCCATTGTCTATAAAATGCCCCTCACGGCGCGCGTCTCCAACAGCCTCTGACAACTAAGTCCAGCTCCTAGCCTGCTCGTGTGGCTTAGATATAAGCCCGGCGGAACTGCTACTACTGATAGGAGAAGGGGTGAAGGCTACTGGCGCCTGAAAACCATTGCTTTGGGTAGATGGGGCTCATCAGTCTGGGAAGACAGCTCATCTAAGAGAAGGAAAACTCTGATTTCAAACCTCCGCTGCCTTGCGGCCATGCCCACTCATAGGAAAGGCTTCGGGAGTCAACCCTGAGGAAAAATCCGGAGCCGGAGTCCCCAAGGCAGTCCGAGGCTGTATACAGCAACGTTCTGGCAACTCCTGCGACGGCACTGGAACCATGTGTATCGGCGCTTGCCTTTCCAATGGACCATTCCAGCGACGTGGAGAGGGGGGGTCTGCTGCATGGGTAACAGCTTGCCCTCCACACTTACTTACCCAGGCCTTGCGCTCTGGAGAGGTCACTCCAGCTTCGCTTTGTAGCGTCGACTAAACACGGGAAGTAGCAGTCTACCGGTTTTAAGTCTGCATACTCAATTGGCGTAGAGTCAGACGCCAGGGGCTGCTTCCGACGGTGGGAGAGGTCATCGCATCTCACTGGGCAGCTACCGCCCGCCTTAAGCTGGGCAGCCCCCAGCCAGTAAGGTGCTGCCCCGCCACGGTCCGTTAGCCTCACTGGGTGCGTGGGGTTTAGGGTGAAAACCGACAAGCGGATCGACAACTGTGCACCAGGCAACAGAAAAATGAAAACTCCCACCCTGAAATTGGGCACATGGAACGTAAGGACAATGACACCAGGCTTTTCTGACGACCTGCAGGAAGTAAATGATGCTCGCAAGACAGCCGTCATCGACAGAGAACTGAGCAGACTGCAGATGGACATCGTCGCCCTTCAAGAAACCAGGCTCCCAGAAACAGGATCTGTGAGGGAGAGAGACTTCACCCTGTTCTGGCAGGGCAAACCATCAGATGAGGTCAGAGAACACGGCGTGGGATTCGCAGTTAGAAACAGATTATTGGGATCCATAACCCCACCAGCAGAAGGAACAGAGCGAATCCTGTCTCTCCGACTCCAAACTACCTCAGGACCAGTCAGTCTAATCCGTGCCTACGCACCAAATTTGGCATCCACAGCAGAAGCAAAAGACAAGTTTTATGACGACCTCAGTGCTGCTACGAGAAGGAGAATTCCTGACAGAGAACTACTGTTCATCGCCGGCGATTTCAACGCCAGAGTGGGTGTCGATTACAATTCCTGGCCCACCTGCTTGGGTCAGTTCGGCACTGGGAAAATGAACGAGAATGGCCAGCGCCTGCTAGAGCTCTGTTGTCATTATGGGTTGTGCGTCAGTAACACCTTCTTCAACACGAAGCCTCAGCATCGAGTCTCCTGGAGACACCCGCGATCCAAACACTGGCACCAGCTCGATCTGATCCTCACCAGACGTGTCAACCTTTCCAGCATCAAGATCACTCGCAGCTACCAGAGCGCCGATTGTGACACTGACCACTCTTTGGTGTGCAGCAATGTGAAGCTCCGCGCGAAGAGACTGCACCGTACGAGAAAGGAGGGCCGACCTCGCATTGACCCCACAGCAAAACACGCGATCAAAGAAAAGTGGAGGAGTTTGCGCGTGTGTTGGAGGATTCTCTCCCTGGCCCACCCACTGCAAATGCCCAAGACCGATGGGAACACTTCAGAGATGCTGTCTACAATGCCGCCATGTCTACATTTGGCAAAAAGACCAGCAAGTCAGCTGATTGGTTCGAAGCCCACTCAGAAGAAATGACACCAGTCATCGAGGCCAAGAGAAACGCCTTGACAGCATACAAAAGCAATCCCAGTGAGCAGAACCTCCAGGTTCTCCGCGCTGCTTGCAGCAAAGTCCAGCAGTGTGCCAGACAATGCGCCAATGGCTATTGGCTTCAGCTTTGCTCCCAGATTCAGACTGCGGCTGACACAGGCAACATCAAGGCGATGTATGAAGGCATCAAGCAGGCATTGGGCCCAACGCAAAAGAAAACTGCCCCTTTGAAATCAGCTACAGGGGAGGTGATTCAAGACAGAGAACAACAGATGGAGCGCTGGGTAGAACACTACACTGAGCTATATGCAAGGGAAACTGTAGTCTCAGAAGACGCCCTGAATGCCATAGAGTGCCTACCAGAGCTGGAAGAGCTTGACAGAGAACCAACCATAGATGAGCTCAGCGAAGCCCTGGACTCTCTTGCCTCTGGCAAGGCACCAGGGAAAGACGGTATTCCCGCCGAAGTACTGAAGTGCTGCAAAGAGACACTCATCACCGAGTTGCATGAAATCCTCTGCCTCTGTTGGAGTGAAGGCGAAGTACCACAAGACATGAGGGATGCTAACGTCGTCACACTGTACAAAAACAAAGGTGACAGAAGCGATTGCAATAATTATCGCGGCATATCCCTCCTCAGTATCGTTGGGAAAGTCTTCGCACGAGTAGTACTGAAGAGGCTCCAGGTACTCGCAGAGCAAGTCTACCCTGAATCGCAGTGCGGGTTCCGTGCCGACAGATCCACTATAGACATGATCTTCTCCCTCAAACAACTTCAGGAGAAATGCAGGGAGCAAAGGCAGCCACTCTTCGTTGCCTTCATAGACCTCACAAAGGCCTTCGATTTGATCAGTAGGGATGGCCTCTTCAAAATCCTTCCCCAAATTGGATGTCCACCCAAACTTCTCAGCATCATCAGATCCTTCCACGAAGACATGAAAGGCACCGTCGTCTTTGACGGCTCAACATCAGCTGCCTTCAACATACGGAGCGGAGTGAAACAGGGTTGCGTCCTGGCTCCCACCCTGTTTGGAATCTTCTTTGCTGTGATGCTGAAACACGCATTAATATAATAATAATAATAAAGAGCATTTATATAGCGCCTAATCTGATGAAAACAAGAGCCCTAAGCGCTTACAGGTATCACGCAGACACAACCAAACACACACACACACACACACACACACACACACACACACACACACACACACACACACACACACACACGCACACACACACCAGCCGACATTCAAGGCTCAAAAGACAACAAGGGGGATTTGGGGAAGTTAGGTGGTAGAGTCTTTATAAGTATCATGAGAGGGACTGGAAGAGATGGGTTTTCAGAGAGGACTTGAAAGAAGTGAGAGTTGCAGAGTGGCGAACAGAGACAGGGAGCTGATTCCAGATTACAGGGGCCTGATAGGAAAAGGAGCGTTGACCATAAGTTTTAGTGCGACAGAATGGTATGCGGAAGGTACGAGTATCAGCCGAGGAACGAAGTTGACGAGAGGGGGTGTACAGATGGAGGAGGTCAGAGATGTAAGGGGGTGCAAGACCGTTGAGAGACTTAAAACATAACAAAGCAATCTTGTAGCGAATTCTCTTTTCAACAGGTAACCAGTGAAGAGATTTGAGAAGAGGAGTGACATGAGAGGAACGAGATTTTCTGAAGATGAGCCTAGCAGCATTGTTTTGAACTTTTTGAAGCTTTTGAATGAGAGAGAAAGGACAGCCCGAGAGGAGGGAGTTGCAGTAGTCGAGACGAGAGAGAACAAAGGCACAGAGGAGAGTTTTGGTGGCTTCGACAGAGAGGATATTGCGAATAGAAGAAATTCTGCGTATCTCAAGATAGCATAATCTGCAAACATTCTGGACGTGTTTTTCAAAGGACAGGGTGTTATCAAGAGTGACTCCAAGATTGCGGACAGTGGAAGATAGTGGAATGTCAGATCCAAGCAGAGAGACAGACAGAGGAAGGGAAGAACACTTAGCCAATGTGGTGGGAGAGATAAGGCTAAGTTCAGTTTTAATGGGGTTGAGTTGAAGTTTGTTTACAGTCATCCAGGAGTGAACATCAGAAATGCAGCCTTGGGTTTGTCTGATTATAGAGGGCAGTTGTGGGAGGGAACCAGAAGTATAGAGTTGGTTGTCATCAGAAAAGCTATGATGGGACATAGAGTGAAGTCGCATAATTTCAGAGAGGGGTTGTGTGTACAGCACAAATAGGATGGGACCTAAAACAGAGCCTTGGGGCACACCAAACTGGAGGGTAGCGGGTGCAGAGGATGAACAACAGACAGAGACTGTTTGAGTGCGATTGGAAAGGTAGGACTGGAACCAAGACAGAGCGATGTCAGAGATACCGAACACTTTATGGAGACGTGTGAGCATGATAGAATGGTCGATGGTGTCGAATGCAGCCGAGAGATCAAGGAGAGATAGAAGAGAGATTTGATTTTGATCAAGAGCAGTCAGAATATCATTTGCAATTTTTACAAGAGCAGTTTCAGGGCTGTGTCCAGTGCGATAAGCCGACTGATAAGGGTAAGAGAGGTTGTTGGCGGTGATATGATCAGAGATCTGTGCGAGAACAATTTTTTCAAGGACTTTGGATAAGAAAGGTAGGTTGGAAACAGGTCGATAGTTTTTGAGGTTATTGGGGTCAAGACTAGGTTTCTTTAAAAGAGGTCTGACCAGGCAGATTTGAAGGAAAAGGGAAAGATACCAGATGACAGGGAATTGTTGATGACAGTTGTGAAGTGAGGGAGCAAAGTATCTAGGCAGTGTGTTAAGATAGATGCTGGAAGAGGATCAAGCTCACAGGTCTTGATGTCAGAATGGCGGATTACATTACATTGCGGATAGTAGTTTCAGAAGCAGGCTGAAAAGAAATAAGTGGTGTGCCTTGAAACAGAGGGTCGGGAATAGGAGGTTGAGAGATGGGCTGGGAGTCAAGACTGGAACGGATGGACCTAATTTTATCAATGAAAAAATCTGAAAAATGTTGTGCTAGACGGGCAGGGGGAAAGCATGATGGGAGAGGAGATTTATCTGATTTGCCAAGGAGGGTATTAGTAACGGAATATAGCTGTTTTGATGTAGAGCATGCAATAATTTTCGCATTGTAAAAGGCAGACTTAGCAGAGTCAACTATAGCATTGACAGTTTTGTTGGCAGCCTGAAAAATCTGTTTATTGATAGTAATGCTGTTCTTCAGCCACCGTCTTTCAGCACGACGGCGTTCACGCTTGGCCTTAAGAAGATCAGGGCCAACGGCAGAAAACCAGGGCGATGGTGGTCTCTGGGATACCCTACGTCTGGTGGCGGGGGCGTGCATGTCCAGCAGATCACCAATAGTCCGATTGAGGTCGTCAGCAGAGGCTGGAGGACAGGACTGAAGAGCGGCCAGGAGATCTTCGTTGAAGACGACGGTGTTGATATCAACTAGTTTTCTGACCATGACATAGGTAGTTTGGGGTGGAGGCTTGGTCATTGAAAGTTGGCCGAGGATACAGACATGATCCGAAGGTCCTGCAGCTGAAGGCATATACCTCCGAACCAGGACAGACGGTAAGCTCTTCAACCTCTCCAGACTAAGAGCCAAGACCAAAGTTCAGCTGAGGTGCCTGCGTGACTTCATCTTTGCAGACGACGCGGCAGTAACCGCCCACTCAGCTGAGGACCTACAGCAGCTCATGACTCGCTTCAGCGATGCCTGCCAAAACTTCGGGCTTACCATAAGCTTGAAGAAAACACAGGTCATGGGACAGGATATTGACTCTCCCCCAGCCATCAGCATCAATGACCATGAACTGGATGTCGTCCATGACTTTGTTTATCTGGGCTCAACAATCTCAGACACCCTCTCACTTGACATAGAGCTCAACAGGCGCATCGGCAAGGCAGCTACCACCATGGCCAGACTGACAAAGAAAGCATGGAACAACAGCAAGCTGACTGAGCACACAAAAATCCAGATCTACAGAGCCTGCGTCGTGAGCACCCTCCTGTATGGCAGCGAGTCCTGGACTTTGCGTGCCCGACAAGAGCAAAAGCTCAATGCTTTTCACATGCGTAGCCTCCGACGCATTCTAAACATCACCTGGCAGGACAAGGTCCCGAACAACACTGTCCTGGAAAGAGCTGAATGCACCAGCATGTACACGCTGCTGAAACAGAGACGCATGCGCTGGCTTGGCCATGCCGTGCGCATGGACGACGGACGGATCCCCAAAGACCTCCTCTACGGAGAACTGGTGCAGGGAAAACGTCCCACAGGCAGACCACAGCTGCGATTCAAAGACGTGTGCAAGAGGGACCTAAAAGCCTTGAACATCGACAAAGACAACTGGGAAGCAACAGCCCTCGAACGGTCAGCCTGGAGACAGACTGTGCAGAAAGGTCTCTCCAAGTTCGAAGAGACACTCGCTCAGCGGCACGAGGAAAAGAGAACGAGAAGAAAGGCTGCAGCCCAGGCAGACAGACCAGCGTCAGACTTCATCTGTGCCCTCTGCCACAGGGACTGTCATTCCCGCGTCGGACTGGCCAGCCACACCCGGCGCTGCACCAGAATAAACACCCAGAGCGCAACTCCATAGTCTTCCGAGACTGAAGGACGCCTATGATGATTATATATATATATATATATATATATATATATATATATATATATATACATAATCAGAAATATGTGTTGGGAACAAACAACTGCAATGAGAATAGAAAACGATATAAGCTCTTTCCAAAATCTCAGAAGAGGAGTCAGACAAGGTTGTATTTTGTCACAAGACCTGTTTTTACTTTACAGCGAAAACATCATAAGAAACCTAGAGGAAGACCCTGGATTAAATGTTGGAGGAAAACACATACATATGTATATACATATATACGTATATACATATACATATACATGTCCATATATCTGTCTTTCGATCTGTCTGTCTGTCTGTCTATCTATCTCTCTATCTCTCTATCTATCTATCTACTTATCTATCTATCTATCTATCTATCTATCTGCAGCAGACTGCAGCAGTGATCTCTATCTTGTAATGGGAAGATTTAGGCTGAATGTAAAGAGAAGAAAACAAATCAAAAGTAAATCAAACTAAATCTTGGACTCTTGAGAACAGATGAATCAGCTCAAGCAAGATTTATCGTATATATGTTCAAAACAAATTCAGTGCCCAGGAGGACGTTGGTGACAGGAAAAACAAAAACAAAAACAAACAATCAATCAAACAAACAAACAAAAAATGCAAAACAAAACAAAACAAATCAGAAACAAAATAAAGCAAAACAAACACAAGGAAGATCTGGACGACAAAAGAAATGTTAGGCTTGATAGATGCACGGAGAAGAGTAAAGGGAAATCGGGAAGAATTCAAAAGGATACATAAAGAAATCAGGAATCATCATATCATGTGCCCTGCACATGGCGTTGGAGATCATGACCCTCCATACGAATCAATCTCGTGTTTCTGAAAGTAACTCCCACCCTCTCTGTCTTCACCCACACTGCAAGTGCGTCCGATGTTTTCTCTTTGGGTCTATCTGGTGCTCTCGTTCCCTGCAGCTTTCCTGTTCTGACCAGGTGCTCTTCTTTCTTGTGTCTCCTGATATGCCCTCTTACTGTTTCTTGTCTTTTCCTAATCTTCTTTATTAAAGTTCTTCTTGCTTGTGCCTGTTTGCTTCAAGAGTGTCTCTTTTGTTTTCTTTGCTGTCCGTGGACCTCTCAACATTCTTCTTAGAAACCACATTTCAGTTGCCTCATTTTCGTTCTGACTTTCGGTGTTGACTGTCCGTGCCTCACAACCATATAACAGTATCGGTTCTATATAACACTTAGGAACTCTCTTCCTGATGTTAACTGATAGGCATTTGTTGATAAGAATGCTTTTCATCTTCCTGAATGCTATTTTGGTTTGGCTGATTCTGCTGGCCATTTCGAATGTGCATCTGCCGTCAGATGAGATGACCGTTCTCAAATATTTAAATGTATCAACCTGTCTCAATATTGTGCCGTTTGCTGTTATTTTGCAATGAGGAGGTTTTCTTTTTTTTTTTTCTTTTTTTTTTTTTTACTGATTACCATGACTTCAGTCTTCTTGTTATTTAGTTCCAGCCCTTTATTTCTGGTTACGATTTCTATCATATTCCCAAGATATTGTAGACCTTTTCCATTCCTGCAATTGGCGTAACGAAGGTTATTTGTTATTTTTCACCCAACCTTTATCTAGGGGCATACATGTACTTCTAGATTCCTCATAATGGTTTTCGCTGTAAAATGAATACAGATATGGTGACAGAACACATCCTGCCTAATCTCTCTTTTGATATTTTGGTAGAAGTTTATATCGTTTTCTATTCTCATTGCTGCTGTTTGTTCCCAACACATATTTCTTATTTTTCTTAGATCTTTTCCATCAACATTGAATCTTTCTAGCTGGTTTATCAATTCTTCGTGTCTTACCCGATCAAAAGCCTTGGTATAATCAACAAAGCATAAATATAAATTGTTAGTCAACTCGACTGACCTCTCTATGATAGTTCTTAGGAAGTATGTTGCATTAATTGTTCCTTTCTCTTAGACAAATCCACATTGTTCTTCTGCTTTTTCTCTTTTGATTATGTTCCTTGTCTTCATCATGATTATTCTTGATAATTGTTACATGACTCATCAATCTGATTGTACGAAGGCGTTAGCATTCTATAGCTCCTGCTTTCTTTGGAAGTGCAATGGAACTTATTTGATTTTGACATATCTTTGGGGATTTTCTGGTATCATAAATTTCATTTAGGAGGATCAGTGCAATGAAAGCGAATCGTGGTTAGAAACAAAGTGCAAAAATACTGAAGACCGGCACAAAGCAGACTCTACGTTTACGGACAGAAACATTGGAAAAAATTGACTACATGAAAAAGACGTGCACATCAACTGATTGTTTGAAATTTAAAGATGGTATGATAAATATGGAAAAACGACAAGTATTTCATTGATGGGGATCGTACATTACAGGAAGGAAGAGCACATCACAAAAAAGAACGCTGAAGGACCACAATAATGAAAGATGAAGTTAGAGCATAGTCCAAAAAGATGAATGAAAAAAAAAAACAGACTTAAGAGTAGTACACTGTAGTCAGAAATTCTCCGAGAGCCGGACAGCAAAAAAAAAAAAAATAAAAAAGACCTATGGAATCTTATAAATGTAATAGAAATAGAAGGCAGAAATATGACTAGAACTAAATGGCAAGAAGACTGAAGTCACGGTAATCAGTAAAAACAAGAAATCCATTCATGTAAAAATAAAAGCAAATGGCACAACATTGAGATAAGTACATGTAGATAAATTTAAATATCTGGGAACAGTTATCTCACCAGACGTAGATGCACATTAGAAATAGCCAGCAGAATTGGCCAAGCTAAAACAGTATTCAAAAAAACGAAAAGCGGTCTTACAAACAAATGCCTATCAATTAAAATGAGAAAAAGAGTTCTTGGGTGTCAAAATGAACTTGAACGGATGTGAAACGTGGACGGTCAACACGCAAAGTCAGAACATGATTAAGGCAGATGAAATATGATTTTTAAGAAGAATGTTAAGAGTTACATGGACACCAAACCAAACCAACAAACAAACAAACCAGCAACCAATCAACAACAACAAAAAACTGGAGACAGTCTTGAAAGACGAAACACAAAACGAACATTAACGAAGAAGATTACAAAAGACAAACCAGGACATTTTGTAAGGTAAGACACATTTGAACACCTAGTTAGAAAAAGAACATCATCATCATCATCAGGTGCCTTGCCGCATAGCGTTGGCGATCATGGACTTCCATCTGTCTCTATCTCTTGTTGCCTCAAGCATCTCCCCCACCCTCCTCGTCTTCAGCCACTCCGCAAGTCCGTCTAGCATTTTCTCCCTGGGTCTACCTGGCGCTCTCTTTCCCTCCAGCTTTCCCGTTGTGACCAGGTGCTCCAATTCCCCTTTCTCATAAAATGGCCTTTAAATGTTGCCTGTCTTTTCCTAATCTCCCTTATGAGTGATCTACTTGTGTCTGCCTCCATCAAGACTGTCTCGTTTGTTTTCTTTGCTGTCCATGGAACTCTCAACATTCTTCTGAGAAGCCACATCTCGGCTGCCTCAATCTTGTTCTGGCTTTGCTTGCTGACTGTCCACGCCTCGCATCCGTACAACAGTATTGGTTCTATATAACATTCAAGAACTCTCTTCCTGATGTTAATTGATAGGCATTTGTTGGTAAGAATGCTTTTCATCTGATGTGCATCTGCCGTCTGATGAAATGACCGTAGAAAAGGAAAGCTGCAGAGAAAATCAGCACCAAGTAGCAGGAAGGAGATAATATTGGGCAGATTTGTGGAGTGGATGAGAACAGAAAGGATGGGGATATACTTGCGGGTGGGTGGGTGGGGTCATCCTAGTGTGTTGTCTGTACATGTTTTGGGATATAGTAAAAGGCGTTGTCTTTCTCGAGTTCCAATGTAAACAGTAAATTTAAAGCTTTACACATATATGTAGGAATAACGACTTAATGCTTTACATATATCTGTAGGAGTAACGACTTAAAGATCTACATATATCTGTAGGAATAACGACTTAATGTTTTACATATATCTGTAGGAATAGCGACTTAATGCTTTACATATATCTGTGGGAATAACGACTTAAAGATCTACATATATATGTAGGAATAACTGCTTAAAGCTTTACATATATCTGTAGGAATAAAGACTTAAAGATTTACATATATCTGTAGGAATAACGACTTAAAGATCTACATATATCTGTAGGAATGATCTTTGAAAGCTTTACATATATCTATAGGAATAACGACTTAAAGATCTACATATATCTGTAGGAATAACGACTTAAAGCTTATAATATCTGTAGGAATAACTACTTAAATATATACATATATCTGTAGGAATAACGACTTAATGCTTAACACATATCTGTAGGAATAACGACTTAAAGATTTACATATATCTGGAGGAATAACGATTTAATGTTTTACATATATCTGTAGGAATAACGACTTAAAGCTATACATATATCTGTAGGAATAACGACTTAAAGATTTACATATATCTGTAGGAATAACCATTTAAAGATTTAAATATATCTGTAGGAATAACGACTTAAAGCTTTACATATATCTGTAGGAGTAACGACTCAAAGCTTTATATATATATGTAGGAGTAACGACTTAATGTTTTACATATATTTGTAGGTATAGCGACTCAATGCTAATATATATATGTAGGAATAACGACTTAATGCTTTACATATATCTGTAGGAATAACGACTTAATACTTTACATAAATCTGTAGGAATAACCACTTAAAGCTTTACATATATCTGTAGGAATAACGACTTAAAGCTTTACATATATCTGAAGGAATAACGACTTAAAGCTTAACATATATATGTAGGAATAAGGACTAAAAGCTTTACGTATATCTATAGGAATAACGACTTAAAGATTTACATATATCTGTAGGAATGACCTTTGAAAGCTTTACATATATCTGTAGGAATGACGACTGAAAACTTTACATATATCTGTATGAATAACGACTTAAAGATTTACATATATCTGTAGGAATGACCTTTGAAAACTACATATATCTGTAGGAATAACGACTTAAAACTTTACATATATATGTAGGACTAACGACTTAAAGCTTTACATATATGTATAGGAATAACGACTTAAAGCTTTATATATATCTGTAGGAGTAACGACTTAAAGCTTTACACATATCTGTAGGAAGAACGACTCAAAGATCTACATATATCTGTAGGACTAACGACTTAAAGCTTTAGATATATCTGTAGGAATAACGACTTAAAGATCTACATATATCTGTAGGAATAACGATTTAAAGCTTTACATATATCTGTAGGAATAACGACTTAAAACTTTACATATATATGTAGGACTAACGACTTAAAGCTTTACATATATCTATAGGAATAACGACTTAAAGCTTTATATATATATCTGTAGGAGTAACGACTTAAAGCTTTACACATAACTGTAGGAAGAACGACTCAAAGATCTACATATATCTGTAGGACTAACGACTTAAAGCTTTAGATATATCTGTGGGAATAACGACTTAAAGATTTACATATATCTGTAGGAATGACCTTTGAAAGCTTTACATATATCTGTAGGAAGAACGACTTAAAGCTTTACATATATCTGTAGGAATAACGACTTAAAGCTTTACATATATCTGTAGGAATAACGACTTAAAGCTTTACATATATCTGTAGGAATAACGACTTAAAGCTTTACATATATCTGTAGAATAACGACTTAAAGCTTTACATATATCTGTAGGAATAACGACTTAAAGCTTTACATATATCTGTAGGAATAACGACTTAAAGCTTTACATATATCTGTAGAAATAACGACTTAAAGCTTTACATATATCTGTAGAATAACGACTTAATGCTTTACATATATCTGTAGGAATAAGACTTAAAGCTTTACATATATCTGTAGGAATAACGACTAAAGCTTTACATATATATGTAGGAATAACGACTTAAAAATTTACATATATCTGCAAGAATAACGACTTAAACCTTTACATGTATCTTAGGAATAACGACTTAAAGATTTACATATATCTGTAGGAATGACCATTGAAAGCTTTACATATATCTGTAGGAATGACGACTGAAAACTTTACATATATCTGTAGGAATGACGACTTAAAATTTTGCATATATCTGTAGGAATAACGACTTAAAGAACTACATATATCTGTAGGAATAACGACTTAATGCTTTACATATATCTGTAGGACTAACGACTGAAAACTTTACATATGTCTGTAGGAATAACGACTAAAGCTTTACATATATCTGTAGGAATAACGACTAAAGCTTACATATATCTGTAGGAATAACGACTTAAAGATCTAATATATCTGTAGGAATAACGACTTAAAGATCTACATATATCTGTAAGAATAACGACTTAAAGCTATTACATATATCTGTAGAATAACGACTTAAAGATTACATATATCTGTAGAATAACGACTTAAAGATTACATATATCTGTAGGAATAACGACTTAAGCATTTACATATATCTGTAGGAATAACGACTTAAAGATTTACATATATCTGAGGAAATAACGACTTAATGCTTTTACATATATCTGTAGGAATAACGACTTAAAGCTTTACATATCTGTAGGAATAACGACTTAAAGATTTACTTATATCTGGAGGAATAACGACTTAAAGATTTACATATATTGTAGGAATAACGACTTAAGATCTACATATATCTGTAGGAATAACGACTTAAAGCTTTACATATATCTGTAGGAATGACCACTTAAAGCTTTACATATATATGTAGGAATAACACTTAAAGCTTTACATATATATGTAGGAATACGACTTAATGCTTTACATATATTGAGGAATAACACTTAAAGTTTACATGTATCTGCAGGAATTAACACTTAAAGATCTACATATATCTGTAGGAATAACGACTTAAAGCTTACATATATCTGTAGGAATAACGACTTAAAGATCTACATATATCTGTAGGAATAACGACTTAAGCTTTACATACTAATAATTGTGTACTACTTACTAAGATTACATATATTGAGAATAACGACTTAATGCTTTACACATATCTGTAGGAATAACACTTAAAGCTTTACATATATCTGTAGGAATAACGACTTAATGTTTTACATATATCTGAGAATAACGACTTAAAGCTTTACATATATCTGTAGGAATAACGACTTAAAGCTTTACTATATCTGTAGGAATGACGACTTAATGCTTTACGTATCTGTAGGAATAACGATTTAAAGCTTTACATATATTGTAGGAAAACGACTTAAAGCTTTACTTTATATCTGTAGGAATAACGACTTAAAGCTTTACATATATCTGTAGGAATAACGACTTAAAGATTACATATATCTGTAGGATTAACGACTTAAAGATTTACATATATCTGTAGGAATAACGACTTAAAGATTTACATATATCTGTAGGATAACGACTTAAAGTTTACATATATCTGTAGGAATAACGACTTAATGCTTACATATATCTGTAGGAATAACGACTTAATGCTTTACATATATCTGTAGGAATATACGACTTAAAGCATTTACATATATCTGTAGGAATAACGACTTAAAGATTTACATATATCTGTAGGAATAACGACTTAATGTTTACATATATATGTAGGAGTAACGCTTCAAAGCTTACATATATCTGTAGGAATAACGACTTAAATGTTTTACATATATCTGTAGGAATAGACGACTTAATGCTTTTTATATATATTAATACATATATCTGTAGGAATACCGACTTAATGTTTTACATATATCTGTAGGAATAACGACTTAATGCTTTATATATATATGTAGGAATAACGACTTAAAGCTTTATATATATCTGTGGATAACGACTTTAAAGATTTACATATATCTGTAGGAATGACCACTTAATGCTTTACATATATCTGTAGGAATGACGACTTAATGATTTACATATATCTGTAGGAATACCGACTTAAAGTTTACATATATATGTAGGAATAACGACTTAAAGCTTTACATATATCTGTAGGAATAACGACTTAATGCTTTACATATATCTGTAGGATAACGATTTAAAGATCTACATATATCTGTAGGAATGACACTTAATGCTTTACATATATCTGTAGGAATAACGACTTAAAGATTTACATATATCTGTAGGAATAAACTTAATGCTTACTTACATATATCTGTAGGAATAACGACTTAAAGATCTACATATATATGTAGGAATAACGACTTAATGCATTTACATATATCTGTAGGAATAACGACTTAAAGATTACATATATCTGTAGGAATAACGACTTAATGCTTTACATATATCTGTAGGAATAACGACGTAAAGATCTACATATATCTGTAGGAATACGACTTAATGCTTACATATATCTGTAGGAATAACGACTTAAAGATTACATATATCTGTAGGAATAACGACTTAAAGATCTACAAATATCTGTAGGAATAACGACTTAAAGATCTACATATATCTGTAGGAATAACGACTTAAAGATCTGCATGATATCTGTAGGAATAACGACATAATGCTTTACATATATCTGTTGGAATAACGACTTAAAGCTTTACATACTTTTGGCTGAATATGCTTCTCTGAACTGATGGGTCCTTTTTGCGGTAGTCCATTCCTAACGTAAAACCAAAAAGTGTACGTGTTGTCAACGTAAGTAGGGAGGGGGTGAAAACTTTTTTTTTTCTATCCAACTCCACTCGCCCCTTCTTATTTTTCATTTTCCTGTGTAAGCGATTATTGTTGTTTTTAGCAGTATGTTGTGGACAATGTCGTAGCGGTGTTCTGCTTTCGTCTGTTTATCTTTCATTATGCATACTCATCTGTCTCTCAGGCTTACACACTTGAGCCTTTTGTGGGATACGTGTGTGTGTGTGTGTGTGTGTGTGTGTGTGTGTGTGTGTGTGTGTGTGTGTGTGTGTGTGTGTGTGTGTGTGTGTGTGTGTGTGTGTGGTGTGTGTGTGTGTGTGTATGTGTGTGTGTGTGTGTTAGGGATATATGTGTGTGAATATACGTATATTTTTTATATATGTATATATATATATATATATATATATATATATATGTATATATATATATACATATATTGATATGTATGTGTGTGTGTGTGTGTGTGTGTGCGTGTGTGTGTGTGTGAGTGGTGTGTGTGTATGTATGCGCGCGTGGTGTGTATGTGTGTGTGTGTGTGTGTGTGTGTGTGTGTGTGTGTGTGTGTGTGTGTGTGTGTGTGTTGCTGTTAGTGCTGGGATTTATTTGTTTTGCCGTGTGTGCTAGATTTCTTTCTTTCTTTTTCTTTATTTCTTTCTTTCTGGCTCTATTTATTTAATTTGTTTATTTCTTTCTTCATTTTTATTTCATTTCTTTCTGTGTGGCCATGAGTACTCGAATTTATTTCATTTGTTGGTGTGCTTGTGCGTTTATCAACTTCTCTATTCATTTATCATTTTGCTTAAAGTGTTAAAGCGTGTTGGTGAAGACTTAGAGTTCAAGTCTTCCAAGCTGATAGACTGGGTCTTAACCTCAAACGTTTCCTGAGAGCTAACACTGATCATCAGTCGGGCACAGCTAAACTGAATCCTCCTCAGAATTCTTAAAACAAATTTGTAGCATCTTTAAGTTAACCCAGGTGTGAATTGTCCGGATGGTGTGAAATGATGTTAACAGTGTAAATGAGAGACAAAAAAAAAAAAAGCCTATCTTAAGTTTAAAGAGTTGGGAATTTTGTCCAGATTCAAATTTGATTACAATCCGAAATGTAGAGGTAAAAACCAATCGTTAAGGTATGTGAACATACCAGATCTGACGTGAAACACGACCAATCCTCCAAACTGCCGAATTTAGTAAATTTGAAAAACGTCTATATGTTTTAATCTTCCTCACTCTGAAGTAGTGTAATGTGAACACTACCACCTCCCCTCCCCCTGAAAGTCGCGTAATCACTACCATCTTACTCCCCTGAAAGTAGTGTGACCTCTACCACATCTGTCCCCTGAAAGTAATGTGATCAGGATCACCTCACTCCCCTGAAAGTAGTGTGACCACTACCACTCACTCCCCAAGGGATGTAGGTTAGTATGAAGCGCATCGAATTTTTTTGTTCCTTTTCTCTCTTGGCTTGTTTGTCTTGTTTCAAGGGTTAGTCATAGTGTGCTGTCTGTACATGTTTTGGGATATAGTAAAAGGCATTGTCTTTCTCGAGTTCCAATGTAAACAGTAAACAATACTGTTGACGAGTAACAGCTGTTTGCTTGGGTCAGTAGGGGTTCTGTGAGTGTAGTGTAACGGGATACTGGGTAGTTTCCTTTTACCGCTGGATCCTTTGTAAGATATTTGCCTCCCGTTGGTTTACGACAAATCCCAAATGATTATGTTTTCGATCTGTCTATCAAGAGGTGATTTATATTTTGGAGCTATTGGACTGAATTGGTTGGCGCAGACGTTAAGCTCTTCCTTGCCAATTTGACCGCATGGGTTCCAGTCTAACCAATGGAAACTGTTTGGCTTCCAGTTGTTTTTTATTTAAAAATTTTTTTTTTTAAGGATTATCGCACCCAGGGAGGTTACCTTTGCGTTCACCTTTTATGTTTTCGTCCCATTTTTTTGCGGCATCTCAATGGCCACAGAAGCTGGCACAGTTTTTTTTTTTTAACAATGCGATGATGATGATGTCGATGAGGATGATAATCATGATGCTGTGGAGTTCCATCTAGGATTGAGACTGTGTGACAGGGCTGTACTCTACGCTTACTATCATAATATATCCTGGCGTCAACCAGGCCCGAGAGGTACAGACACCTGCGGTGCTGGTCAGAAGATTTGAGCAACACCCTCAATGACGCATCCGTCAAGTGGATGAGACTCGACCGTGTGGTCCCAGTCTTCCCAATGAGCCCATAGCACGCCCAACTCTGGGTAGGAGCCGGTTAGAGCCGAAAAATCCCACAATGATTTTTGAAGGTACCGATGGGGATTCGAACCCACAACTTTCCAGTCAGTTGTCCGTTGCGTTAACCACTACATCATGGTGATTTTTTTTAAAGTATTGTCTTTGAAGTATCTGGTAGCTTTTTTTGGCTTCTTCTTTATTATGGTTGTTTATTAGTTTCTCTTTGTTGTTGATGTCCTAGTGTGTCTCATAATCATCATCAGGTGCCCTGCCGCATGGCGTTGGTGATCATGGACTTCCATCTGTCTCTATCTCTCGTTGCCCCTAGCATCTCCCCCACCCTCCTCGTCCCTAGCCATTCTGCAAGCATTCTCTCCCTGGGTCTACCTGGTGCTCTCTTTCCTTCCAGCTTTCCCGTTTTGACCAGGTGCTCCAATCCCCCTTCCTCATAAAATGGCCTATAAATTTCCTAATCTACCTTATGTGTGATCTACTTGTGTCTGCCTTCATCAAGACTGTCTCGTTTGTTGTCTATCATGTGAAATTCAGGCTGCTCTAATCTGGCAAACGCGTTGCGCAGTGCAGTGCCGTTTTTCTTTTATTTTTCTTTACCACGAAATCAGTCTTAACTCGCAGTCAGTCGAACAGCACTAGGAGCTGAAAAGGTGACTTAGGGTCTGTCTGGGTTGTTTTGACTTTTTCTCAAAAGTGATTTCTGTAGACTATAATCTATCGCCCAGAGAAAATGTTTCCTTGAAAAAAGTGTTATTAATCAATTTAAATCGGTATTTTAATGCACTGATCGCAGCAGAAAGAACGCAATTTCCTATCAAAAGTACCTATTTTTGTCTCTTATAATGAACCGTAACCTGTACAGTACCCGCACACGTAATATACTGATGGAAAGCTCTTTGGTGCACCTTTCAGATAATGACAGCGAAAATTAGAAACAAACTGGGTCAAAGCCACCAAATAAAGAAATTTAAGGAAAATGTGTAGGAGAGTACACACAAAATTTAGAGGCTGTTTTCTCAAAATGACCGTCACACAACTTAATGATTTTAAACATACATAACTTCTAATTTTTTAGTACAAGCTTTATTCAAGCTCCAAAATAATCAGCAGAATGTACACTTTCCAGTGATATGTATATCTCAAAATGCTAGTTAAGACTGATTTCGTGGTGGGAGGTCACATATGCGTGTGATTCTGTCAATCTATGGAAGTGATGTCCGATGCAGAATGTTGCCAGAAACAACTCTCTCTTTTTTTTTCGTAGGTTCTTTAACCCTTTGACTTCCGCCCAGTGTCCACCAGCATTCTGCATCGTCAATCATGCTAGCAAATCAAAAACTTAACCCTTTAACTCCCTTGCCCTATCCACCAGCTTCCTCGGAGCCAGGAAGCTGGTGGGTAGGGTGGGGTGAGGGAGTCAAACGGTTAAGCTTTGGCAGTTGTAAGATATAACATTGAAGGACTCTCTTTCTATCAATTAACATCAGAAAGAGAGTCCTTGAATGTTATATAGAACCAATACTGTTGTACGGATGCGAGGCGTGGACAGTCAGCACGCAAAGCCAGAGCAAGATTGAGGCAGCCGAGATGTGGTTTCTCAGAAGAATGTTGAGAGTTCCATGGACAGCAAAGAAAACAAACGAGACTGTCCTGATGGAGGCAGACACAAGTAGATCACTCATAAGGAAGATTAGGAAAAGACAGGCAACATTTATAGGCCATTTTATGAGGAAGATTTGGAGCACCTGGTCACAATGGAAAAGCTGGAGGGAAAGAGAACACCAGGTACACCCAGGGAGAGAATGCTGGACGGACTTGCAGAGTGGCTGGGGATGAAGAGGGTGGGGGAGATGCTAGGGGCAACGAGAGATAGAGATGGTTGGAAGTCCATGGTCGCCAATGCCATGCGACAGGGCACCTGATGATGATGATGATGAAGATAGAGTGCTGGAGTCGAAGAGTTGATGCACACTGAGCACACTGAATTTTCGTTTACGGTCTTATCTGGATGACCACAGCACCTAGTGATGACTTAAACATCCAGTGGAGGGTGGTGGAAACAGAAAATAAAATCCTTGTCTATTTCCAGACTTGATCTGGGATATTCGGGCGCATCATGCAGGTGCTATAATCACTAAGGCACAGGTTCCATGGAAACAGCTCGAACACTGTGAATGGTGGTGCAGGCAGTGTGTCCAGTTCTGTAGGGTCTTCAGTCTGTCAGTCCTATTAATTAACATCAGTAGGCCTGCTTTGAATTCATTTTTACCAGCCTGTAATATAAAAAATCTCTCTCTCTCTCTCTCTCTCTCTCTCTCTCACACACACACACACATACACATACACACACACCACACACACACACACACACACAAACACACACTCACACACACACACACTCATACACACACACACACTCATACACACACACACACACACTCTCACACACATACACACACACACTCACACACTCCACACCAACACTCTCACACACATACTCACACACTACACACACACACACACACACACTCAAACACTCACACACACACACTCTCACACACACACACACTCACACACACACTCTCACTCACACACTCACACACACACACTCACACACACACACTCACACACACACACACACACTCACACACACACACACACTCACACACTCACACACACACACCCACACACACACACACACACACAGCCTGTAATATAAAAAAAATCTCTGTCTCTCTCTCTCTCTGTCTCTGTCTCTCTCTCTCTCTCCTCACACACACACACTCACATACACATACACACACACTCATACACACTCACACAAACACAAACACACACTCACACACACACTCACTCACACACACACACACACACACACAAACTCATACACACACAAACACTCACATATTCTCACACACACACACTCACATCACACACACTCATACACACATAAACACTCACACACTCAACACTCTCACACACACACACTACACACTCACACACTCACACACACACACACACACTCACACACACACACTCACACACTCTCACACACACACTCACACACACAAACTCACACACATCACACACACACTCACACACACAAAATAAACTCACACACACTCACACACACACAAACTCACACACACTCACACACACACACACACACACACACACAACACACACACACACACCCGCACGCACGCACGCACGCACACACCACGCACGCACGCACGCAAAACTGGCCTGTTTACTGCCCATCTTAATGTTTCCATAATTCTGACGGTGTCAGCTAAGTGTCTCGTGGGTCCCTTCTGTCCTCATTCCCCTCTCCTCATTTCAAGTCACTGTAAGAGCATTGGAGGGGGGGGGGGGTGTATCCATTTCTGGCAGATCGAGATGGAGCGCATGTGGAGTGGCCTAAGCGCTAAGAATCCCTTTCTAACAAAGTCCAAGCTGACTGAAGACAAAACAGCACGCGTTATGAACTCGTGCGACTCTCTTCCAGGTCTTTCAGGCAGATAAGAATGGTGTTTTTTTTTTTTGTTTTTTTTTTTTTCTTTTTTGGTTTTTTTTTTAGATCAGATTTTCCCAGTGTTATCTACAGTGCGTGTTTGCTCTGTAGAATGGGAGGGAATCTTAGCTCTTTCTTTTAATGTACCTTAGATGGACACAAATGGTGCATGCATTATACTATTGATTGCATTCTCTCTCTCTCTCTCTCTCTCTCTCTCTCTCTCTCTCTCCTCTCTCTCCTCTCTCTCTCTCTCTCTCTCTCTCTCCCTCTCTCTCTCTCTCTTTCTCTCTCTCTCTCTGTGTTGTCTTTGGCGCTGTATTTATAGTGGGGGCAGATAAGAGTTGGGAGGTCGGAGTTCTTTGGAGTTAGTTCAAGAGGGATTCATTATTCTCAGGCAACTCCACATGCGCTCCATTCAAATCTGCCAGTATTTATCTGGCAGACTCAGTCTGTACAAACTCCTACACGCTGGCAAAGTCTTAAAATGGGGAAGGGGAATGGTTGGATGGGTAGGAGAAGGGAATCTTTAAAACACTAAGCTGACACCACTAGACGGACGGAAAGATTGAGATGAGCAGCAAACAGGTCAGCGTATGATAATGTTTTGCAAGCTAGAACTGAACTTGAGTTATCCAATCTTCAGTTCAAGGCTCTAGCAAAAGAACCTACCAGCCAAAAAATAAAATAAAATAAAATAAAATAAAATAAAATAAAATAAAATAAAATAAAATAAAAATAAAATAAAACAAAATAAATAAAATAAGATAAAATGAAATAAAATAAAATAAAATAAAATAAAATAAAAATAAAATAAATAAAATGAAATAAAATAAGATAAAATAGAACCTAAATGAAAACAAAACAAAACAGCAAACAAACAAAAATTACTGTCAACGGCTAGTGATGGTCTTCACACAAGGTGTTTATGTGCTATTGACTTTGGGCGGACTGGAGCTCCCATGCATTAGCCCTGATATGCTCTAGTAGTCGGCTAGGTTATATGCAATATAAACAATATAGCTCCCATGCAGTTGGACAGGTAACATGGTTATTTTCGAATAAATATGGTGGCTGTTGACAGTCTCGAATTCAAAGTGAGGGACAATTCACAAAATTACATTTAATTTGATTCAGTTTAATTTAATTCACTTCAGTTCAATTGCATGTTATTTTAATTCACTTCAATTCAATTGTATATTATTGTATTTTTAGATTCCCCAAATCGTTTACAATGTTTATGATCTTGAACTTTGTATTAAAAGTGTACATTTAAGCAACAGCCGGTTCCAAATCTCCCCACTAGACATCTAAAGATCACCTCAGCTGGAGGAAACAGGTTATGCAAGATCAGTCCAAGATCAACCGGCTGACTGCTTTGAGTAGTCCAACTTGACACGCGAGTTTAAATTATACGAAACAGCTGTGCTTATAGATTTATACGTTGTGTTGTGAACGAATGCAAGTTGTTCACAAACGTGTGTACTTCACTACACTTGACACTGGCTGGCTGTGTTCCTGTCTGGAGTGATTTGTCCAGGCCAAGCCTATCCCTGCAGCAAAAAATTTTTTCTTTTTAAATAGAGAAGGTGACTAGTCTCAGGCGGGAAACTGGGTGAATACACACTCAGAAAAAAAGTGGTGTTATACGTAAACGTGACATCAACATGTTGTTATCCGTCACACACAGGCCTAATACACCAAAGGCATAACAGCCCATCTCCATTCATTTTTTTTCTTCTTTTATCAAAAAACAAGAAGATAGATGGAGCATACACACGAATGCTGTGTGAAGCCCTGAACAAATCCTGGAGAGAACATCAACTAACAAAGAGTTATATGGTAAGATCCCACCAATCAGTAAATCAATACGTCAACAAAGACTGCTCTTCGCGGGACACTGCTGGCGTAGCAAAAAGAACTGGTGGGGGATGTTCTACTATGGAGACCCAGTCCACGGCAAACAAAGACCAAGACGTCCAAAGAAGACCTTCATCGACCAACTGATGGATGCACGGGCTGTCAGTATGATGAACTACCTACTGCAATGTCTGACAGGAAGGATGGAAGAAACATGTCATGGATAGCCGAGCAAGCTCGACATGATGATGATGATGATTAAAAAACAAACAAAAGCATGATGAGATGAGAGATGATGTGATGAATGATGATGATGATGATGAGATGATGATGATGATGACGACGACGACGACGATGATGCACGATGATGATGATGATGATGATGATGATGATGATGATGAGACTGGTGAACGCCGTTCAGCATGCATTAACCCTTTGACTCTCTTATCCTGTCCACCAGTTTCCTGCAGAGAATCCCTCTTATTCACTCTCACAGGCTTCACAGCCAAAAAGGTACCCCTTTTTACATTGTGAATTATCTCCCCTCCTTTTGTCATCGGTTAACGAACTTTAATTCACTTGTTTGTCACAGCAGTCATCATCGTTAGGGTGGAGTGGTTCAAAGCCTCCCTCAGTCCTTAATACGCGAGAAATCAAAGATCGATTTTGTGTGTTGATGACACAGTTCGAATCTCTAACCAGATAAGAAAAAAATAGTCACCTAGGCCTGCCAACCTCCGGAACCAGAAAAAAAAACCACTAAAAAAGAATCAGAACGCGTATTCAATACAACAAGACAAGACAGACACAAATGTTCGGCCAACTGGCCTCTGTCAAGCGTAAGATCACAAACAAACAAACACCAGATACAAAAATTAGGAGAAAAGGACTGGAACTTCCCTGCTGTTCTCAACATCAACAGCAACAACAAAAAAGACATACAAATAACAAGTGAACAAACAGACGTTTTACTCAAAAAATATAATAAATAAATATATCAAAATACAGCATCCCCCAGACCCGCTGTCCATAATCCAGATTTACAACGCACTCATCACATGTCTAGCATCCCCTCAGAAATGCCAGCTGTCCATTGGAACTCAGTTTATCGTCTCATCTTTAGACGCACATCCAGATCACACCACCTGTGTTTGAGTAGCCCCACAGAAATGACCAGCTGTCTACAGTATCTCAGTCCAGCGTGTCTCACGTAAATTTTTTTCTAGTGTTTTTGTTTGTGATCTTCCGCTTGACAAAGCCAGTTAGCCGAAAATGTGCGCCTGTCTTGTCTTGTTGCATTAAATACGCGTTCTTATTCTTTTTTCGTGTTTTTTTCCTGGTACCTGTTTGCTTGAACGTGGGCAGTCACACTTGTTTTGGATTTCGTATAACTGCCGACCTCCACCAAATCGTGATCTAGATGTATGTGTATAGGCTGAAACGATAAACTGAGTTCCTATAGACAACTGGTATTTCTGTTGGGATACTGACACATGAGTCGTGTAATCTGGATGTGTGTCGATAGGCTGAAACGCTAGACTGAGTTGCTATGGACAGCTGGCTCTTCAGTGGGGATACTGAAACACAGGTGGTGTGATCTAGACGTGCGTCTATAGGATGAGACGATAAACTGAGTTAATATAGACAGGTAACATTTCTGTGGGGATACTAGCACATGAGTGGTGTGATCTAGATGTGCGTCTATAGGATGAGACGATAAACTGAGTTAATATAGACAGGTAACATTTCTGTGGGGATACTGACACATGAGTGGTGTGATCTGGATGTGTGTCTGTGGGCTGTTGCTTTTATATCTAGTTATTTTGTCGAGTAAAATGCCTGTTTGTTCGCTTGTTATTCTTATGGGTTTTTGTTTTTTTTTTTGTTTTTTCTGAGTAAAGTAGCTGTTTCCTTGTTTGTTCGCTTGTATTTTTATGGTTTTTGTTGTTGTTGTTTTTTTTGTTTTTTTTTCTGAATAAAACAGCTGTTTCCTTGTTATTTCTGTGCCTGTTTTTCTAAGTAAAATGTTTTTTGTTTGCTTGTTATTTTTATGTCCGTTCATTCTGTCGAGTAAAATGTCAGGTCTTTTCTTTTTTTTTTTTTTTTTTTTTTTTTTTTGCTTGTCATTTACAAGTCTATTCATGTTGTCGAGAAAAAACGTTTGTTTTGTTTGCTTCTTATTTTTCTGTCTGTTCCTTTTGTCCAGTAAAAGTCTGTTTGTTTCTTGGTTATTTTTATGTCTGTATATTCTGTCGAGTAAAACGTCTGTTGTTTGCTTGTCATTTTCATCTTTGCTTATTTTGTCAAATAAATCGTCTGTGTTGTTTGGTTATTATTTTTAGCTGCCTATTTATTTTGTCGAGAAAATGTCCGTTTGTTCGCTTGTTATTTTTATGTCTGTTTATGTGGGTTTTTTTTTTTTTTTTTTTTTTTGTTTGGTAAAATATCTGTTGTTTTGCTTGTTACTTTTAATCTGCTTTTTCCGTTGAGTAATACGTCTGTGTTGTTTGGTTCTCATTTTTATGTCTGTTCATTTTGTCGAGTAAAATCTCTCTGTTTTGTTTCCTTGCTATTTCCATATTTGTTTGTTCTGTCCAGTAAAATATCTGTTAGTTTCCTTAGCTTTATGTCTGCTTATTTTGTTGATTCAAATATCTGTTTGCTTGCTTGTTATTTTTGTGTCTGTTTATTAAGTCCCGTGAAACGTCTGCTTTGTTTGCTTGTCATTTTTGTATCTGTTCACTTTGTCAGGTAAAATGTCTGTTCTGTTTCCATAATAATTTGATATCTGTTTCTTCTGTCGAGTAAAACATCTGTTTTGTTTCCTTGTTTTTTGACGTCAGTTTCTTTTTTCTTATTATTTTCTCTGTCTGTTCATTCTGTGGAATTAATCATGTGTTTGTTTGCTTGCCATTTTTACGTCTGTTTATTTTGTCGAGTAAAGTGTTTGTTTGCTTGCTTTTAAAATTCATGTCTGTTGATTTTTTTCGAAGGAAATGTCTAATTGTTTACTTGTTGTTTTTATGTATGTTTATTTTATTGATTAAAAGTCTGTTTGTTTCCTTGTTAATTTTATGTCTGTTTATTTGTTATGTTCGTTATTTTTCTCTGTCTGTTCATTCTGTCGAGTAGACGAGTAGACTGTCTGTTTTGTTTCCTTGTTATTTTTATATCTGGTTATTCTCTCGAGTAAAATGTCTGTTTGTTTGCTTGTCATTTTATGTCTGTTTATTCTGTAGAGTGAAATGTCTGTTTGTTTGCTTGTCATTTTATGCCTGTTTATTCTGTAGAGTGAAATGTCTGTTTGTTTGCTTGTCATTTTATGCCTGTTTATTCTGTAGAGTGAAATGTCTGTTTGTTGCTTGTCATTTTATGCCTGTTTATTCTGTAGAGTGAAAATGTCTGTTTGTTGCTTGTCATTTTACGTCTGTTTATTCTGTAGAGTAAAATGTCTGTTTGTTTGCTTGTCATTTTATGCCTGTTTATTCTGTAGAGTGAAATGTCTGTTTGTTGCTTGTCATTTTATGTCTGTTTATTCTGTAGAGTAAAATGTCTGTTTGTTTGCTTGTCATTTTATGTCTGTTTATTCTGTAGAGTGAAATGTCTGTTTGTTGCTTGTCATTTTACGTCTGTTTATTCTGTAGAGTAAAATGTCTGTTTGTTGCTTGTCATTTTTTGCCTGTTTATTCTGTAGAGTGAAATGTCTGTTTGTTGCTTGTCATTTTTTGCCTGTTTATTCTGTAGAGTAAAATGTCTGTTTGTTGCTTGTCATTTTTTGCCTGTTTATTCTGTAGAGTAAAATGTCTGTTTGTTTGCTTGTCATTTTATGTCTGTTTATTCTGTAGAGTAAAATGTCTGTTTGTTGCTTGTCATTTTATGTCTGTTTATTCTGTAGAGTAAAATGTCTGTTTTTTGCTTGTCATTTTTATGTCTGTTTATTCTGTAGAGTAAAATATCTGTTTGTTGCTTGTCATTTTATGTCTGTTTATTCTGTAGAGTAAAATGTCTGTTTGTTGCTTGTCATTTTTATGTCTGTTTATTCTGTAGAGTAAAATGTCTGTTTGTTGCTTGTCATTTTTATGTCTGTTTATTCTGTAGAGTAAAATGTCTGTTTGTTGCTTGTCATTTTATGCCTGTTTATTCTGTCGAGTAAAATATCTGTTACTTTGCTTGTAATTTTTATGTCTATGTATTCTGTCGAGTAAACTGTCTGTTTTGTTTCTGTTATTTTCATACCTGTTTATTCTGTCGAGTGAAATGTCTCTTTGTTTACTTGTCATTTTTATATCTGTTTATTTTGTTGAGTAAAACGACTGTTAAGTTTGCGTGTTATTTTCATGTCTGGTTGTTTGCTTATTGTTTTCTCTGCCTATTCATTCTGTGGAGTTAATCATCTGTCTGTTTGGTTGCGATGTTTATGTCTATTTATTATACTGAGTAATATGTTTGATTGTTTGATTTTTATTTTTTATGTCTGTTCATTTTGTCGAGTAAAATGTCTGTTTTTACTTGATATTTTCATGTTTTTTCATTAGAGTGAAACGACTGTTTGTTTGCATTTTATTTTTATATGTTTATTTGCTTTTCATTTGTATCTGTTGTTCATTCTGTCAGTTAGTTGTCTGTTTGTTTGCTTTTTATTTTTATGTCTGTTTATTCTGTCAAGTAAAAAGTCTCTTGTTATTTTTGTCTGTCGAGTAAATTATCTGTTTGTTTATCATTTCTATGTCTGTTTATTCTCTCGAATTAATCGTCTATTTCGTTTGCTTTTTATATTCATGTTTGTTTATTTTGTCGAGTAAAATGCCTGTGTTTTTGCTTGCTATTTCTATGTCAGTTTATTTTATTGAATACAATATTTCTTTGTTTTGCTTGTTATTTGCTCTCTGTTTATTTTGTTGAGTGAAGCATCTGTTTGTTTGTTTCTTATTTTTTGTGTCTGTTTATTCTGTCGAATAAAACGTCTGTTTGCTTTCTTGTGATTTTATTGTCTGTTTGTTTGCATATTTTTCTCTGTTTGTTCATTCTGTCCAGTTAATTGTCTGTTTGTTCACTTATCATTTTTATGTATGCGCATTTTGTCGAGTAAAGTGTCTATTGTTTGTTTGTTATTTTCATGTCTGTTTATTTTATTTAATAAAATGTCTGTTTCTTTGCTTTTTGTTTTCATGTCTGCTCATTTTCTCGACGAAAATGTCCGTGTTTTACCTGTTATTTTCATGTCTGTTCATTTACTGAGTAAAATGTCAGTTTGTTTTACTTACTATTTTCATATCCGTTCGTTTTGTTGTAATTAATGTCTGTGTGTTTTCTTGCTATTTTCATATCTGTTTATATTATTGAGTAAATGTCTGTTTGTTTACTTGTTCTTTTTATGTCTTGGTATTTTATGGAGTTAAATGTCTGTTTGTTTGATTGTTAGTTTTATCTGTCTGTTCATTTTTTCGAGTAAAATATCTGTTTTGTTTGCTTATTTTTTATGTCTGATAATCTTGTCGAGTAAAACGTCTTTTTTTTTTTTTTTTGAAGGGGGGGGGGGGGGGTAGCTTGTTATTTTTAATCTGCCTGTTTATTCTATCGAGTAAAACGTCTGTTTGTTTGCTTGTCATTCTTCTCTGTATGTTTCCACTTTCCCTCTTATGAGGGGTGGGGGGTGGGGGTCTGTCATAATGTATCCACATCTATTTGTTTGGTAATGTGTGGCCCGGAAATTATCTTGTTTTATGTAGTATAAACCTACAACACACTTTTTTATGTTTGCAAGAGAAATACGTAAGTCGACATGCTGTAAAATAAAGAAGACAGTCATTGAGAGACATAAACAGAAACAGAGAAACAGAGAGAGAGAAGACAGACAGACAGACAGACAGACAGACACAGAGACAGACACAGAGACAGACACAGACAGACACAGAGACAGACACACAGGCACTAGAGAGGAAGAACATGTTGGTTTCATTAGCTCACTGGACTAATAACAGTAAGATATAATAAATGAAAGAAAAGAAGGCTGGATTTTTGGATTGGATGTTTTATTTAATTCCAACAGACCATAAACCCTGATGGTGTGGTTCAAACACCACTTACACAAGCGAATAATAATGATGAAACTTCTACTAATACTAATCCTACTAATGATTTTAACAACGACAACAACAACAACAACAACAATAATAATGATGATAATAGTGATGAAGATGATAATAATAATAATAATAATATTAATATATAATATAATATAATATAATATAATATATATATATAATATAATATAATATAATATAATATAATATAATATATATAATATATATATGATATGATATGATATGATATGATATGATATGATATGATATGATATATATATATATAATATAATATAATATAATATAATATAATATAATATAATAATATAATATAATATAATATAATATAATAATATATATAATATAATATAATATAATATAATATAATTATTAATATAATATAATATAATTAATTATAATATAATATATAATATAATATAAAATAATATAATATAATAATATAATATAATAAATAGAAATAATAATATAAAAAAAATAAATAAATAATAATAATAATAGTAAAATAGAAATAAGATAAATAATATAATAATAGATATATAAATAACAGTAATAATAACAACGATCATAATGATAATAATAATGATAACAATAATAATAATAGTAATAATAATCATGATGATAATAATAATAATACACTGCTCCCCCTTTTCTTACCTCCCCAAATCAGCCAGCAGTCCTCCAACAGACACCTTAAGCCTGTGCAAAAGCTTATGTGCAGTTTATGTGTTGAAAAGGAAGCGGTGAGGAGAGCTTGTGAAAGAGGAACGTGCTTTGAAACACCAAGCTGACATTTATTTAAACAACAATAGGGAACAAACAGAGCAAGCTTCAAGTTTTGGGCAGTAAAAATCTTTATCTTCATAGCGTTCTAATTTTTCTCGGATGTGTTACAGGAACATAGTTTTTGCTCACACTGCACAGGCAGTATATTGCTGCACAGTCTGCATACTCTGTCTTTGATGGGGCGTGCATGCTGGATGTTTTCCTTCTTTCCACAAGCCATTGGATACTGAAAGGATCTTCAACGTCTTTGTTCAAAGTTTTGCTTTCATGTATATACATGAAGGGGTCTAGACACTGACAAGATCTGCACGTAGGTTGACCTGGGAGAAGGGAAACGAACCCTTCACCCTTTATCCAACAATGAGAGGTACCCAGGCAGTATCGTACCTAGACCTTCCGACTGAACGTCCGACGTTCGTGAGCTTGACCATTACAGCAATCTTTTGAACAAGACACATCACACGAACAAAGACAGAAAGAAAAAGAAAAACCCACAAAGGTTACATACAGTCAACATTGAAAAATAACAACGTACACCATTAACGTCAAGCTGATGCTCTACAAGGCGAATCAATGAAATATTGAATTAATCCGTCCATCAATGAATGAATGAATCAATCCATTACCTGCGACAATTACGTTATCAACGCACACTATCAGCTTCAGACAAACGCTTTAACACAAGTACAACCACTACCACCTCCACCCCCCAGAAAAAGTGTGTGTGTGTGTTGGGGGGGGGGGGATCCTTAAAAATACTAACTGCGAATATAATGTAGCTACAACATATCACCAGTCCATAACAATTCATGTAGGAAAACAAACAAACACACAAACAAAACAAACAAACAAAACAGAAAGAAATTAACCAAGAACTATTTTATTTCAGCACCAGCCGGTAAACCAAGATCCATTGAACAATTTGGGTCTGCCGGCTTTGACAATGGGGGCGTCCGTGGACGGCACTGCCTGTTTCTTGTATATCGCCAGCTTCCTCTTCATTTTCCTCAGGATCTTGCTGTTGTTTACATTCCCAGCCACGTCGTCGTCTTCTTCGGGATCCTGCGCCAAGCAAACAACTGGAATTAAAATCCCATTCCATTCCATTCAGTTCCACCCATACCATACCATTTTAATGTAACCCATACAATTTTGTTTGATCCCATTCCATTCTATTTCGTTCCATTCCTTTCCATTCAGTGGTCATTCATTCAATCCGGATTTGTAAAATTGAAACGTGCCTTCTGTTGACTAACACTACGCATACATCATTGTCACCTTCACTTAACAAACACAAACATGAATGTATCTTAATATACATAACAAGAAAATATTTTAATCCAATCTGAATCAAAGTAACAGCCAGCGTTCAAGCAAATAGGAACCAGAAAAACGTAAAAGTAGAAAGTAGAATCTGTGCACGTGTTTAAAGTAGCAAAACATAACTAGCACAAATTTTCGGCCAATTGATCTTTGTCAAGCATAATTATGCGATAGACAACAAAGAATAAAAAAAAAAAAACACCACCAAGCATAAAACAAAATGGAACAAAACGATACAAGACAGATTCCCTATCGTGGTGTACAGCAGAGGAAAATGACATTATATTTTTCTTTTTTCTGGTTCCTTGACATTTCAACAGAGAAAACCATTTGTAAAATACAACAGCCTGTACATTACATCATCCATCAAATGTAACAGTGTGTCCATTAAATCATCCTTCAAATGTAACAACCTCTCCTATATATCATCCACGAAATGTAACAGCCTGTTCATTAAATCACCATCAAATGTTACAATATGTCCATTAAATCATCTATCAAATGTAACAGCCTGTTCATTAAATCATCCATCAAATGTTACAATATGTCCATTAAATCATCTATCAAATGTAACAGCCTGTCCTTTGTATCATCCACGAAATGTAACAGCCTGTTGGCCATTAAAACATCAATGACAAGTAACAGGTTGCCCATTAAATCATCAATCAAACGTAACAGTCTGTCCATTAGGAACCATAAAAACACGAAAGCAGAATAAGAACGCGTATTTAATACAAAAAAAACAAGACAGGCGCAAATTTTCGGCCAACTGGCCTTTTTCAAGCGTAAGATTACAAACAAACAAACAAACACTAGATACAAAAAAAAAAAGAAAAAAGACTGAAACTTCCCTGCTGCGGTCTTCAATGTGAGAAAAAGGAACAAACTGACTCAGGGAAGTTTCAGTCTTTTTCTCAAAATGTTTTGTATCTAGTGTTTGTTTGTTTGTAATCTTACG
>JAPXFY010000029.1:46743941-46746441 GCA_030674185.1 Monoplex corrugatus
ATTTCAGTCTCACATCCCTACTTATCCACAAGGAAAAAACCCAACAATATCAGCACAAAAAAACAAATCACACGACTGTTTTCTTCTTAGGTCCTCTCTTGTTTTTCTTTGGCCTGCCTGGAGTCCTGGAAGAGGATGGTGGGTGGCCTGGCTGGTGGATGGTTTGGACAGATGGGGGGAAGGAGGCAGGGACTGCGATGTGGTGGCCTTGGCAGAGAATTTGAGGCTGATAGGCTCAGGGCAGACCAGGTCTCTCTTCTCTGGGTGTACAAACTCCCTGATCTCAGAGAACAAGTATTCCTGTCTTTGTTCACTGAGACCACTCGGACGAATGATAGGCGGGAGATCATCAGGCAGGGCAGTGGGCTGTTTCAGTGGTTCGAAAACCTGCACTGGTCCGTCTGCAGACTCCTTGCAGCAGACTTGAGGCTTCCCATCCTCATTGGTTTCAAACTTAAAGTGATGGTACTTTTTCAGCCCCACCAACTTTCTAAACCACTGATTCAGGTATTCAGTCCAGTCACGGGTAGGAACCAGAGAGTTCCCGTCTTGGTCACCGCACAGCTGTGGTATTAGAATACCAGATGGCGATGCAGATGACACCACTTCTGAGATGTCATTCAGACAGTCCACTCTTGTCCGGCGAAACTTTCTTTTGAAGAGCCCGAAACAGGCATCAGGGCCAAATTTGGTGTGACCTGCCAAGAGAAATGATAGTGTGATGACCTTGTGACGGCCAGTCATGACACGCCACATCAAATATTGCAACATGGCATTGTTCTTATTTTGCCCGGCACAGTTATCTGCATGGAGATGGCACGATGCTTCTTTTAACCCATAGTTTTCCAGGAAAAAATCCACAAAAGAAATCACTGTGTTTGCTCCCTTCCCTGTTTCCATTGCTTCATCAAGGAGAAAACAACCATCTGTGGGAGGGCCTCTGTCATCATGCCAAAGACACCACATTTTCTAGGTGTTTTAAAGTACACCGGACCGGGCTGCAGGGGGTCTGAAGGATAATGGACTTGTTGTGCAAAGTCAAAACTGTAGTGGGCCATGATGTCCCTTGAGCAGGCTGCTGTGTTGTTTCCTGGTGTCTCCAGTCGGTCCAGTCCTGCAGTCTTCAGCTCCTCCTGCAACAGTGCAACTGCAAGCTGTGGTTTTGTTTTTCCTTCATCAAGTTCATGTCTTGTTTTCACCTGGTTGTGTGTGTGTGTGTGTGTGTGTGTGTGTGTGTGTGTGTGTGTGTGTGTGTGTGTGTGTGTAAATTTACATTAAAATTTTTTGTGCATGCATGATGACCTGTATTGTTTGTGTGTGTGTGTGTGTGTTGTGTGTGTGTGTGTGTGTGTGTGTGTGTGTGTGTGTGTGTGTGTGTGTGTGTGTATGTGTGTGTGTGTATGTGTGTGTGTGTGTGTGTGTGTGTGTGTGTGTGTATCTCTGTGTGTGTGTGTGTGTGTGTGTGTGTGTGTGTGTGTTAATTTAGATTAACATGTATGGTGAACTGGTATGATAATGTGTATGAGAATCAATACTCCAACCATAGATAATGTGAATCAGAATGCTACATTTTATTGCTATAATTCTGTGCTTAATACATGTATCATTTCAAAACACTCACACATACATACATGTACAAACACAGAGTACAACCTGACAGACACACACACTGTAATGATAAAGGGACACCCTGGAATCCCTAACTGTGATAATGCTATTGAATTTATAAGTAAAACAGCAACTTACCTTTGCTCTGGCAACAACAAGCTTGTACTCCTCTCTCTCTCTGTTTGCTGCAGCAAGGTGTTGAACTGCAGCTGTTGCCAGTTCCATCTTCTGAGTGTCAGTCATGGTTAATGACTTCATTTGCTGCAGTGCATAGTTGTTTCTCTGACATTGCCAGCAAAGGTCTGTCCTAGGCTTCATAGGCAGGATGTCAGGAAGGTGTTTCTTCCACAGGTATAAGAACGTACGTTTTGAAACGCAGCGTCCACCATCGGCATCACAGGCAACAGAATACTCTTTGTGCACAGCAGTTTTAGTGGATGAACAGGGAAGCAGCTTCAAGTCATCTCTATGGTAGCCTGGGATTCGACCCGGAAGAAGGATTCCATGCACTTCTGCGTAATTCGAAATGAAGTCTACTACCTTCTTTTGTTCCTCAAATGTTAAGGCCTTATAAGGCTTTCTGTTGGTGTTGCCATGTTGCCTTGGGGTCAACCCATTTTCTTTATAATGTTTAATCAAGTGGTCCAGTTTCTGACTCCCAATGCAATGGACATACTGAAACAATTCACGGCATATTTTGAATCCATTCAACATGTACTGACTGCGGCACTTCTTTCTTGGAGTATTCTGCCGACGCTTTGTATTCACCGTCATTGGACCAGTTTGAAGAAACGCCTTCAGTTGGCTGAAGATGGCATTGTCCAGTTCTTCTTTTGTCATTGTCAGGTGATGCATACGTAATTCGCACAGCTCTTCTGACTTAAACTGCAGA
>JAPXFY010000029.1:46751441-46753941 GCA_030674185.1 Monoplex corrugatus
CATGCTAATAAATGCAAGATTTAGACATTCTTTACTGATAGCAAAAACATTGCCAGGCGCAGACTGCAACACTGGCTACAATCCTGTAGCTAATGGGAATATTTAGACTGAAAAACTTAAGAGAAGAAAACAAAGTAAAGAGAAGAAAACAAACCAAAAGTAATATCAAACTAAATATCGGACACTTAAAGGCAGATGAATCGGGCCGTGCAAAATATAGCGTGTAATGTTCAAAACAAATTCAGTGCCCCGGAGGACATTGGTGACAGTGAGAAACAATGGATCAAGATGAGAAACTCGATAATTAAACCTTGTGAAGAATTCCCTAGAAATGAAAGAAAAACAAAGAAGAACTAATGACAAAAGAAATTTTACGCCTTAAGGAAAAAAAGGAGGGCAAAAGGAAAAGAGAAAGATACAAAAAGATATATAAGAAAATCAGAAATACGAGCAATGAAGCTAATGAAGCTTGGCGGAAAACAAACTTCAAAGAAATAGAAGACCAACACAAAACAGATCCTCAGTTTATGTACGGAAATATTTAAAAAGTAGCTTACAGGAAAAAGACGTGCATATCATTTGGTATGTTGAAATCTAAAGATGGTACGAGTATTATGGGGGAAAAAACAAAACACAAGATAGATGGCAGAGTACATTAAAGACCTTTTGGATGATGACAGAAAAAACACATCGTAAGAAAGAAGGTTGAAGACCACCCATAATGAAAGATGAAATAAGAACAATGTTGAAAACAATGAAACCCAGAAAAGCCTCAGGACGAGATGATATTACTACAGAAATGATAAAGGCTCTAAATTAATTTAGTATGAAAAATAACAAATCTCCTATATAAAATTTATGACGCAAAAAAAAAAAAATCCTAAAGATATGTCAAGATCAATTTTCACTGCACTTCCAAAGAAAGTAGAGGCTATCGAATGCGAACTCTATCGTACAATCAGCTTCATGAGTTATGTAACAATTTTCTGTTAAGAATAATAATGATGAGGCGGAAACAGAAAGAGCACAACGGCAATCTCCATAAGCGCTCTGATCCTAACGAAAACCCCGTGTCTTTTGACGTAGATATCATCATAGATAGATAGATAGAGGGATGGATAGATAGAGGGATAGATAAGAGAGGAAGAACATAGATAGAAGATAGATAGATAGATAGATGGATAGATAGATAGATAGATGGATAGATAGATAGATAGATGGATAATAGTTAGTAGCTAGCTAATATATTATATATTATATTATATTATATTATATTATATTATATTATATATATTATATTATATTATATTATATTATATATATAATATATTATATTATATTATATTATATTATATTATATTATATTATATTATATTATATTATATTATATTATATTATATTATATTTATTATTTATATTATATTATATTATATTATATTATATTATATTATATTTATATTATATTACATTAGATTAGATTAGATTAGATTAGATAGATAGAATAGAATAGATTAGAATTAGATTAGAATAGATTAGATTAGAATAGATATAGAATAGAATAGAATAGATAGAATAGATAGATAGATTAGATTAGATTAGATAAGATAGATAGATAAATTAGATAGATAGATAGATAGAAAGATACTAGATAGTAGATAGTGTGATATATAGATAGATAGATAGATAGATAGATAGATAGTAGAAAGTAGATAGATACATATGTTGTGTGTGTGTGTGTTGTGTGTGGTGTGTGTGTGTGTGTGGTGTGAGTAGTGTTAGTGTTAGTGTTGGTGTTAGTGTTAGTGTTGTGTTAGTGTGTAGTGTGTGTGTGTGTTGTTGTGTGTAGTGTGTGTTGTGTGTGTGTGTGTGTGTGTGTGTGTTGTGTGTGTGTGTGTTTGTGTGTGTGTGTGTGTGTGTTTGTGATATAATTGCTTCCGCTTTTCCTATTTTTTCTGATACAAAGATTGTCTTCCTTCAAGTCTAACTTGAAGACATACTTTTTGTCATGTAGCAGTGACTTCCCCTTTCACCCACCATCATTCTTCCCACTCTTCTCCTGTTCCTGCCCCCCCCCCCCTCTTGGTATGTGTGTACTTTGTGATCTTATTATTTCTGTCAATACGAGTGGATATTTGAGTGAAACAATGAAAGTGATGTTTCATACGTCAAAATTCAGTACTTGATAATAATAATAATAATAACAAGAACAACAATAATAATAATAACAACAATAATAATGATAATAATAATGATAATTAGTAGTAGGCCTCCCTCGGTCATGGCTGACCATGGACAAAGTACCTCCATTCTATCTTAATGATAACAATAATAATAATAATAGTAATAATAATGATAATTATAATAATAGTAATAACAATAATAATAATATGATAATAATGATAATAATGATATAATAATAATAATAAATAATGATAATAATAATAATAATAATAATAATAAAAATAAAATAATAAAAAATAATAATGACAGTAAACGCCAT
>JAPXFY010000029.1:46756441-46766441 GCA_030674185.1 Monoplex corrugatus
ATGATGATGATGATGATGATGTTTAGCATTATAATGATAATAATATTTGTTATTACTATTACCACTGTTATTATTATTTTTGTTATTACTATTATCATTCTTCTTCTTCTTCTTCTTCTTATTACTACTATTAGTATTACTATTATTATTATTGTTGTTGTTGTTACAAGAGTGTATTGTCCAACCAAGTGTTCAAAGCCATATCGGAGCTGTAAACATCGCGAAACACTCACATCTAAACATATTGATGACCCTGGAAAACAGAAAATCTGCAAAAGAAAATGAAGTACATACATCATTGCATTCAGGCAAAAACTCTAGTGATATGGCCTCGGTCTTGGCTATTCTACTTAAATTATCACAAGGGGGATAAAACACCAACAACAGCAACAGCAAAATAATCCTGAATACCGGTGTATGAGCATAATTACGTGTATATAAAAAGCATACATATAAAGTGGCGTATAATATCTAAAATTGCCATTAACACATTTCGTACCGCGTCAAGAGATCCTCATGACTCAGCTTTCTCTCTCCGTGGACCGCGTCACGAGGATTTCGTGCCCTGAACCATAGTTTCAGTTTCGAGTGTATCAATAGAAAATTACTGTATTGCTGACGTAATCCTTTTCCGGCAAAGGGAGTATATTATTGTCATTTCCTTTCTGCGTTTACACGACGTTTGAAGCGGCAAAAATGGCAAAAAACAGGGGTAGTTTGAGTGTTTCTGAAGTCTCTCTCCTAACATTACTTGGTCAATAGTTAGTACAGTGACCTGTTTATTTGGTAGGAAAAGGGTTAAGCAGTGCTCATTTCCTTATTAGAGGTAAAAATCGTAATCATTGCATGTACCCAAATTATCAGATGTAACAGAGAGAAAGGGACTTGGTACTACTACACTTAAAACGATAAACGTCTGCCTTACTTGTTGATGATACTTTTCGAATTAATAATTGTGCTTTGTGTGAAGAAAAAAAAAGAATTAATTTCTAAAGGAAATAACCTTGAAACACACCAGAGTCTGGTTTTCCTAAATGTCGAATATTTCGTCCTCAGTTTGAGGCCTGTATCCATACCAATCTTGGTTGTGTGTTTGGCTGTCTCTTATGTGACTAATGTGAACACGTATTTGTAGATTGCTGACAGCTCATATCAAACCTCTCTGTGCAATGATTGTTAAACCTCCATAATTTTCTGACTTTCACATTTAATATAAAAATGTTTTAAAAAAACCCAGACAGCTGAACACATTTAGCAACAATGTCACCTGTTTTCAAATAGGGCGACAGCAGATATGATATGATCGTCTACAACTCCTCTGATCACCAACCTTCATGACAGTGGTTGGAACTGTACAAGAAACAAACGAATAACAAATAGCCATGTTCATCTCCAGATGTGGCCTGACCATCTAGACAATGAATACACAAAAAAGAAGACATAAATATTGGCCTCTGAAAGTCGCAATTCCAGAAGAAAACTGAGAGTATCAACAGAAATCATAGATACTCAACCATTTCTGAACAGAGACGTTGAGAGAGACGTGAGCTCCCAGAAATCTACAGAGAAGTTCTCTCATCATGTATGAGCTAGTGACACAAAGATAAAGCCAGCCAGACAGTCACACAACACTCGTCCTTATGACGATCTCACGGAGAAGGTGAAACGTATAAGATGATGATGGGTTCTATTGTCGATCCAACAAATGAGTAAACATACTGGCCCTTTATTGCTGGGGCTAATTCTGTAGACACATGTTCTTCTGCAAGTGACTCATTAGAGGGGGTTCTGTGGCCTTGGGTTATGTAACCTTGAGTTATGTGGCCTTGAGTTACGTGGCCTTGAGTTCTGCTTCCATTTGTTTCTTTTCAGTTGAATTGTACTATTCTGCACTGCTCAAATCCGATTGTGCCTTGCATGCACTGTGCTGTCAAATTGATCTGTTGTGGGCAATGTCTTTGAAGTTGGTGTTGCTGATGCCACAGCTGAGAAGACTGGCCTTCAGAGTACCTTTGTATTGCTGTAGTGGTCTGCTTTCGTCATTCCATCCTTGCTTCAGCTGTCTGTACAGGAGCATCTTTGGGATGTGCCGTTCTTCAAATTGCAGACAACTACAAAATATGACTAAAAAAAAAGGCAAAATGTATGCCATAAACAGTGTTGGAGCAAAGGTATCACTATCTGCGTATCTTAAGCAGATTTTACAGTTTACATGAAAAAAATAAGAAAAGTGTAAAGAAAAATATACACACACGGCAACAATCTCACCTAGTTTTATGGGTCCACCATTATCAGAGATGAACAGAGTGATAAGGTTGTCATAGAGACCCGTGGAATTGAGCCTGTCCATCACCTTGCCAATCCCCTCATCCATGGCCGCTGTCATGGCACAGTGTAGTTTGCGGTTTTCCCCGGTAGTGACATTAGCACAGTACTTGGTGATGTATTCCTGAGGTACCTGCAAAGCGTTTCAGCCATGGTTTTGGTTAGTGTTCGCCTATAGGGAATCACTAAACAGGGATTTGTATAGTAGAGATTCGCTAAATAGGGATTTGTATAGTAGAGATTCGCTAAACAAAGACTTGCTCGGGAGTGATTTGCTAAAAAGGGATTTGTTCAGTAGGAACATAGAGTTTTCCCAAGAGGGACTCATCATGCTTGGGCAATTCCACTTGTGCTCCACCCACATTTGCCGGTGATTGTCTGGCAGAGTTCCTGAGCCTGCACAGAATCTCATGTGCCAGCAAGGTATGAAATGTGAAGGGGTGGTGGTGTGTGGAGAGACCTATGAAACATCAGGCTGCCACCACCAGCATGATTGCATCATTAAGATGGGCAGAACATTAGGCTGCCACCACCAGCATGATTGCATCATTAAGATGGGCAAAACATTAGGCTGCTACCACCAGCATGATTGCATCATTAAGATGGGCAGAACATTAGGCTGCCACCACCAGAATGATTGCATCATTAAGATGGGCAGAACATTAGGCTGCCACCACCAGAATGATTGCATCATTAAGATGGGCAGAACATTAGGCTGCCACCACCAGAATGATTGCATCATGAAGATAAGAAGAACATTAGGCTGCCACCACCAGAATGATTGCATCATTAAGATGGGCCAGTTGTTAATGTTAACAGGAGTTTGTTCACTAGAGATTCGCTCAATGAGGCACACACACACAGACACACACACACATACACACACACACACGCACACATACACATACACACACACAGACACACACACACATACACACACATGCACACACACATACACACACACACACACACATACACATGCACAAGTACACACATGCACACACACACACACACACACACACACACACACACACACACACACACACACACACACAAACACAACACATGCATACGCACAAACAGAAACACACATACACAAACAACCCCTCTCAGGTAATATGAAATAGCATCTCTTCACCCGTACCATCTGGGTTTTAAACGCAGATTACAAAATGAAAAAAAAAAAGAAAGAGTAAGAAAGTAAAAGAGAAAGAAAGAAAGAAAGGGACAAAGAAAGAAGAAAAAAGAAAGAAAGAAAGGGACAAAGAAAGAAGAAAAAACAAAGAGAGAAAGAAAGAAAGAAAAAGAAAGAAAGAAAGAAAGAAAGAAAGAACGAAAGAAAAGAAAAGAAAGATAAATACCTGCAGAGGTCCATGGACGGCCTGATAGGAAAGGAAGAGAAATAGAGGTTTGGAATTGTTATGCTCCTCCACGATCTTCAACGCGCGATCCGTGAACAGAGTGGTGGAGTATTTCCCCTTGGCTTCCCACGCCACCCTGTAATTCTCTCCCTTGTCTTCATGGAAATCGTAACCGTTCCATTTGGAGATGTGGGAAAAGTAGTCTCCCTTGCCGTTGTACATGCCGTAAAAGCTGTGGAAGCCGCGATGGGTTGGCGTCATCTCTTTTCGGCAAAATCCCAGGTGCCACTTGCCAACGTAATGCGTCCTGTAGCCCAGTTCTTGCAGATGTTCAGGCAGAAGTCTGAAAGGCAATACAAAGGCAAGGGTTGAAGGTAGAATTTGTTCAAAAGTTGGAATATATGGTGAATGACAGTGCCGATAACTTCTTAATGATATGGAATATGCTGTTTTATGGTTCAAGCTGTATACAGTTGTATAGACAAGTTCTATGCAGTTTTAAAGAAAAGCTGTATGCTGTTTTATAGACAACTATATGCTGTTTTATAGACAACTGTATGCTGTTTTATAGACAACTATATGCTGTTTTATAGACAACTATATGCTGTTTTATAGACAACTATATGCTGTTTTATAGACAAGCTTTATGTAGTTTTGTAGACAAGTTCTACGCAGTTTTAAAGAAAAGCAGCATGCAGTTTTATAGACAAGCTGAATGCTGTTGTATAGAATTTGTTCAAAAGTTGGAGTATATAGTGAATGACAGTGCCAGTAACTTCTTAATGATAATAAATATGCTGTTTTATAGTTCAAGCTGTATGCTGTTTTATAGTTCAAGCTGTATGTAATTTCATAGACAAGTTCTATGCAGTTTTAAAGAAGAGCAGTATACAGTTTTATAGACAAGCTGTATGTAGTTTTATAGACAAGTTCCATGCAGTTTTAAAGAAGAGCAGTATGCAGTTTTATAGACAAGCTGTATGCTGTTTTATAGACAAGCTGTATGTAGTTTTATAGACAAGTTCCATGCAGTTTTAAAGAAGAGCAGTATGCAGTTTTATAGACAAGCTGTATGCTGTTTTATAGACAAGCTGTATGTCGTTTTATAGACAAGCTGTATGTAATGTTATAGACAAGCTGTATGTAGTTCTATAGACAAATTATATGCATTTTAAAGAAAAGCAGTGTGCAGTTTTATAGACAAGATGTATGTCATTTTATAGACAAGCTGTATGTAGTTCTGTAGACAAGCTGTGTGTAGTTTTATAGACAAGCTGTATGTAGTTCTATAGACAAACTGTATGTAGTTCTGTAGACAAGCTGTATGTAGTTCTGTAGACAAGCTGTATGTAGTTTTATAGACAAGCTGTATGTATTCTATAGACAACTGTATGTAGTTCTATAGACAAAGCTGTATGTAGTTCTGTAGACAAGCGTGTTAGTTTTATAGACAAGCTGTATGTAGTTCTTAAGACAACTTGTATGTAGTTCTATAGACAAGCTGTATGTAGTTCTATAGACAAGCTGTATGTCGTTTTATAGACAAGCTGTATGTAATGTTATAGACAAGCTGTATGTAGTTCTATAGACAAATTATATGCATTTTAAAGAAAAGCAGTGTTCAGTTTTATAGACAGGTTGTGTGCATCTTTACAGACACTTTGTATGCAGTTTTATAGAAAAGCTGTATGCAGTTTTATAGACAAGCTGTATGCAGTTTTATAGACACACTGTAAGAAGGTTTACATGTATAGACTAGTTGTATGCAGTTTTATAGACAAGCTGTATGCAGTTTTATAGACACACTGTAAGAAGTTTTACATGTATAGACTAGTTGTATGCAGTTTTATAGACAAACTGTAAGAAGTTTTACATGTATAGACTAGTTGTATGCAGTTTTATAGACAAGCTGTATGCAGTTTTATAGACAAACTGTAAGAAGATTTACATGTATAGACTAGTTGTATGCAGTTTTATAGACAAGCTGTATGCAGTTTTATAGACACACTGTAAGAAGTTTTACATGTATAGACTAGTTGTATGCAGTTTTATAGACAAACTGTAAGAAGTTTTACATGTATAGACTAGTTGTATGCAGTTTTATAGACAAGTTGTATGCAGTTTTATAGACAAACTGTAAGAAGTTTTACATGTATAGACTAGTTGTGATGCAGTTTTATAGACAAGCTGTATGCAGTTTTATAGACACACTGTAAGAAGTTTTACATGTATAGACTATTGTATGCAGTTTTATAGACAAGTTGTATGCAGTTTTATAGACAAACTGTAAGAAGTTTTACATGTATAGACTATTGTTTTGCAGTTTTATAGACAAGCTGTAGGCAACGTTATATACAAATTGTGTGTTGTTTCATAGAAAAGCTGCATGGAGTTTTGTAGATAAGTGGTATGCAATTTTATAGACAAGCCATATGCAGTTTTATAGACATGTTCTGTGCAGTTTTATAGACAAGCTGTGTGCAGTCTTATAAACAAGTTTATGTAGCTTTATAAACAAGCTTATCCACTCTTGTATTAGTTATTCGCATTATGCAATCACCTTATATTTTACAAACAAGCTTACCCCCCACCCCCCCACCCCCCACCCCCCTGCTATTTGTTTTATAGACAAGCTGACCCCCCCCCCCCCACTATTTGTTTTATAGACAAGCTGACCCACTTTCACATTATTTATTTATATGCATTATGCCATCACCTCATGTATCACATTGTGTCTTGAAATATTAACTAGAACGCTCAGAAAAAAATATAGATATGAATAACATTCTGTTCGATAACGAAGATATAAAATATCTCAGTCGTGGATGATACAATATCAGTGACCATCGGAGAACGAAATATCTTTTTTGAGAAGTCAGTTTATTTCGTTTAAATTGTTGTAACATTTTAATATCTTTTTAGAAGTCTGTTTATTTCGTTTAAATTGTTGTAACATTTTAGGACTTTAATGAATGCCAATAAAGTATAAACAGCCTAGCTAGGGAATCAAAGGCGTTGAAAAATATAGTAGTGCAATGTCTAAGTATGCGTTTAGTGAGGAATCTCTAGAGATTTAACATATGGAGTTTATAGTCAACCCAGGACGTAAACAGATGTGAAAAAAATAATCCATGTTTAAAACAGTATCAGATATAAGGGATTATTTAAAAATAATAGATAAAAGGCAATGTGTCAGCACGTGGAATATTCTCAGCAATCAAAGTGCTGCCAGTGCTGCAGTTCCCCAACACATGCCAGATGCAAACGTCATCACACTGTAAAGAATAAGGGAAACCCCAAAGACTGTAACAATCACGGTACAGAGGTATATCACTGTTCAGCACCATTGGCAAAGCTTGTTGTGTTTGAAGAGACTACAAGCACTGAAAGATCGTGTCTACCCCGAATCCCGCTGTGACGTCAGCACAGAGAGGTCCATTATTGACGTCATTGACTCAGACAGCTACAGCCTTTGACCTGGTTAACAGAAGTGGCCTCTTGACCTGCTTAACACAAGTGGCCTCTTGACCTGCTTAACACAAGTGGCCTCTTGACCTGCTTAACACAAGTGGCCTCTTGACCTGCTTAACACAAGTGGCCTCTTGACCTGCTTAACACAAGTGGCCTCTTGAACTGGTTAACAGAAGTGGCCTCTTGACCTGCTTAACAGAAGTGGCCTCTTGACCTGCTTAACAGAATGGCCTCTTGACCTGGTTAGCAGAAGTGGCCTCTTGACCTGCTTAACAGAAGTGGCCTCTTGACCTGGTTAACACAATTGGCCTCTTGACCTGGTTAACACAAGTGGCCTCTTGACCTGGTTAGCAGAAGTGGCCTGTTGACCTGTAACAGAGTGGCTGTTGACCTGGTTAACAGAAGTGGCCTGTTGACCTGGTTAACAGAAGTGGCCTGTTGACCTGGTTAACAGAAGTGGCCTGTTGACCTGGTTAACACAAGTGGCCTCTTGACCTGGTTACACAAGTGACCTCTTGACCTGGTTAACACAAGTGGCCTCTTGACACGAAAGGTATCTTCACACACCTGGAGAAGACTGGATACCTGCTGAAGCTGATGAATCTATTCATCTTTTTCATTAATGGCATGAAGGTGGCAGTGCAGGTTGATAGATCATACTCAGAGCTATTTCCGATTCAAAGTAGAACGGAGCAACGGTTTTCGTCAAGATCTTCTCTCTTGGACTGTCGTACCTTTTTAAAGCATCTGATAACGGAGTGTGCTACACGCTAGGTCCAACAGCATGCTCTTTAACCTCATCATCATCATCATCATCAGGTGCCCTGCTGCATGGCGTTGGTGATCATGGACTTCCATCTATCTCTATCTCTCGTTGCCCCTAGCATCTCCCCCACCCTCCTCGTCCCCAGCCACTCTGCAAGTCCATCCAGCATTTTCTCCCTGGGTCTACCCAGTGCTCTCTTTCCCTCCAGCTTTCCCGTTGTGACCAGGTGCTCCAAATCCCCCTTGTTCATAAAATGGCCTATAAATGTTGCCTGTCTTTTCCTAATCTTCCTTATGAGTGATCTACTTGTGTGTTTCTGTCCATGATAACCTGGGAAAAATTACGATGGTGGTTTCCCGTTGCCTTCCATCGGTTTGTGTACGGTCTCTCAGCTAGCCTTACTCTCTCCCGAGATGTCCACAAGGCAGTGGAGCTATTCACCCATAGGTTGGGGGTCTGGTTCGTGGGCACCAGGGCGTAACCTCACACACTTAAAAGCAAAGAACAAAGTGCATCAGATTGTGATCCGCGAGATATTCTACGCTGATAAAGCCACCATGACATCTCACACAGCCTGGTTTCCAGCGGCTAGTCAGCTCCTAGTGCATGGTTGCCAAGGGTGTTCCTTATCATCGGTCTGAGGACGACAGAGATCATGAGGCAGAACTTGGTGAACAATCGAGCATTAGCATTGGTGATCCAACCTGCCATGTGATGAATGGATTCATCACCTCCGTCGTTTGGCTGTTTTTACCAATTTTTTTTACTTATCTGACCAATCTTGATAGCTCTGTGGTTTATTTGTGATACTTATAGGATTATGTGCCCGTCTCACCTGTAATTAAGCGGCAGGGAGTCGTTTCTAAGGGCGGTGAGCACAGAGTTCTGCATACCCATCCGGAAGGGGTAGTAACTGGTAAAGAACGACGCTCTGGATGGGGTGCATACCTGGTGAAAATAAACAATACTTGGTGAAAATAAACAACACGTGATGAAAATAAACAATACCCGGTGAAACTAAACAATACCTGTTGAAAATAAACAATACCTGGTGAAAATAAACAATGCCTGTTGAAAATAAACAATACCCGGTGAAACTAAACTATCCCTGTTGAAAATATACAATCCCTGGTGAAAATATACAATCCCTGGTGAAAATAAACAATCCCTGTTGAAAATAAACAATCCCTGTTGAAAATAAACAATACCCGTGAAACTAAACAATACCTGTTGAAAATAAACAATACTTGGTGAAAATAAACAATGCCTGTTGAAAATAAACAATACCCGGTGAAACTAAACAATCCCTGTTGAAAATATACAATCCCTGGTGAAAATATACAATCCCTGGTGAAAATAAACAATACCTGTTAAAAATAAACAATACCTGGTGAAAATAAACAATGCCTGTTGAAAATAAACAATACCCGGTGAAACTAAACAATCCCTGTTGAAAATATACAATCCCTGGTGAAAATATACAATCCTGGTGAAAATAAACAATCCCTGTTGAAAATAAACAATCCCTGTTGAAATAAACAATACCCAGTGAAACTAAACAATCCCTGTTGAAAATATACAATCCCTGGTGAAAATAAACAATCCCTGGTGAAAATAAACAATACCTGTTAAAAATAAACAATACCTGTTGAAAATAAACAATGCCTGTTGAAAATAAACAATCCCCCCAGGTGAAAATAAAAAAAATGACGGTTGAAAATAAGCAATACCTGGTGAAAATAAACAATACTTGGTGAAAATAAACAATGCCTGGTGAAAACAAACAATCCCGGTGAAAATAAACAATACCTGGTGAAAATAAGCAGCACCTGTTGAAAATAAACAATATCTGTTGAAAATAAACAATACCTGGTGAAACTAAACAATACCCGTTGAACATAAACAATCCCTAGTAAAATAAACAACACCTGTTGAAAATAAACAAGCCCTAGTGAAAATAAACAATCCCTGGTGAAAATGAACAATCCCTGGTGAAAATAAACAATGCCTGTTGAAAATAAACAATGCCTGGTTAAAATATGCAACACCTGTTGAAACTAAACAATACCTGGTGAAA
>JAPXFY010000029.1:46768941-46788941 GCA_030674185.1 Monoplex corrugatus
TCGTCATCATCATCATCATCATCATTATTATTATTATTATCATTTTTATAATTATTATTTATTATTATTATTATTATTATTATTATTATTATTATTATATAATAACAATAATAATAATAATAATATTATTATTATTAATTTTTTCTTTAATATTATTATTATATCATTATTATTATTATTGTTATATGGTTGTTGTTGTTGTTATCATTATTATTATCATTACTATTATTATTATCATTATTATTATTATCATCATTATTGTTATTATTATTATTATTATTGTTATTATTACTATTATTATATAATTACTATTATTATTGGACCCTAGCAACGACATTGGAGAAGAAGATTGACGGAGCATACGCACGAATGCTACGTGCAGCCCTGAACAAATCCTGGAGAGAACATCCAACAAACAAAGACTTATATGGTAAGATCCCACCAATCAGTAAATCAATACGTCATCGCGAGACACTGCTGGCTTAGCAAAGAAGAACTGGTAGGAGATGTTCTACTATGGAGACCCAGTCACGGCAAACAAAGACCAGGAAACCAAAGAAGACCTTCATCGACCAACTGATGGATGATACGGGCTGTCAGTATGATGAACTACCTACTGCAATGTCTGACAGAGAGGGATGGAGGAAATGTGTCACGGATAGCCGAGCAAGCTCGACATTGAACTGAACTGAATTATTATTATCATTATTATCATTATTTACTACTATTATTATCAATCCTCACAGCTGATTTGGAAAGACGAATGCAGGTCCCTAAGATGAGGAGTCATGGCAAGATATCAAACAACCAATGCACGGATCATATCACCAATGAACAAGTGTGCCAAACTTCAAGCAACATGCTTGTTCTGGAACCAGACACGTATTTTGTCAGTTTGTGGCATTTTCTTCAGATTAAGGTTTTAAGACGTTTTGCTTTACCGCCATGTCGAGGTGATGTTTTCGCAACGGCCTCGTAGCCTCAAAAGCCCCCCTGAAGTCCCCTCACCATGTAAGTTATCTTAATTATTCTAAGTTTGTTGTTTTTATGATAATTGGTAATTATCTTTCAGTATCCATGATGACAATGAGCGTAGAAAAGAGATTCTGATGTTCTGTTTTGATCTAGATTGTGAAACTCACGCAGTACCGCCATTTGTTCAATTCTGTTTTTCCGTACTCCAATATGAAGCGTTAATGCCATGTGATGGTATGGTAATTTGTTTGGAGGGGTGGTTCAGTGGTACAGACTAAAACTTTTAAATTGGTAAGTGGGTAATTCCTTTTGGTATGTAGGCCTACATTGTTAATGACTTCTTATTTTACACTTGATCAAAGATGTTTTGATGCGTGTATTGTTAGTTATTTCTGAATATTTTTGAAGGGAGGTAGGCTATATTAATATGTTTGTTGTAAGTCAGTCCTATTTTACATTTGAGTTAGACATATTCTTAGTTTTCCTTTGAGTTTGTTTTCAGACCTTCACCACTATCTGCTCAGAAGAATTAAAGGAGTACCTTGGTGACACTCTCTGTAAAGCTGTTCTTTGAACTCATGGCAGCCCCTGCATGTTTGTTTGTTCTTTGAAGTTCAGTTAAAAAAAAGATAACCACGTTGATACAGTGGCTTTGCTAAATCAGCCTTTCAGGGAACTGTTGAAGACGTGAGATGAAAGAGAACACACACACACACACACACACACACACACAACACACACACACACACACACACACACACACACACACACACACACACACACACACACACACACACACACACACAACAAACAAAAAAAACAAAAACAAACAAAACAACAACAAAAAATCGATGAATGACAACATTGTGGAATGGACAGAGAAACCAATAGTGGAGACCCCCCAGGTTTTGGCACACCACCGACATAGTTGGAAAAATCTGGTGAATTACAATTCTTTAGAGTAACGCACCAAAGACTATTCACGTGTTAAGAGAGAAGAACAAGAAAAAAAATTCACACAGAGGGACTTTAGGCTGATGGCAGGTTGTCATGTATGTTGATGTGAGAGACAGTAAAAATATCCACCCTTCAACCGCAAGGTGGACGTGCCCAGGTGGATTGAACTCAGGACCTTCTGATTGGAAATTCAACGTTACCTTATTGACGTTTGCGCCTGTCATACATGTTGTCATACATGCCTCACTGTTATTCATGTAATGTTTTACCTGTGACAGAAGTTGTGTCTTGTAGGGACAGAACCTCTCTCCTCTCTCTGCAGGAGACAACTGAAGACAACAAGTAGCGTATGTATGACGAAAAGTCACTTACGGATTTTTGTACGTTTAAGTATAATTCTGGACGTGTATGTTGGTATGTGTGTACCTTCCGTTAAGTTATGTCAGATATCTGATGTGTTTTCTCTATTCGTTAAAAATTATTGAAAACCAACAACAACAATAATAACACCAACGGCAACCAATTACTCCCAACCACCACCACCACCACCACCACCACCACCCACCAAACACACACACACATACACACCAATCACATACACATACACACACACACACACACACACACACACACACACACACACACACACACACACACACACACACACACACACACACACACACACAACTTACAACTGACTGAACAACGGAAACGATTTATCTATTTCCTAAAAATCATCACCTTCTTCCAGGATTAATTTCCCCTTCACTATAGAAAAAAAGACCATCTCCTTTAATAGGAAACGTTCGTTACTGCTCATGCGTAATGATAAACAATAGAACATACAGTCTACTGTCAATTGAACTGTCTGGTCGTTGGCTTGAAAATAGCGTCGTCAAAAACAAAAAGAAATAATTAAGTTTTCAGTTACGGCAGATTTCGACTGCTGATGACCAAGCAAGACAAATTGTGTCTTTGTTCCGCCATTGATAAACCTTGTGTGGAGATTGCTTTATATTGTGGACATGGTATTGTGTCGCTCCTAATTCGACCTCAGCTTGATCCCTTTGAATTGTGTGTGTGTGTGTGTGTGTGTGTGTGTGTGTGTGTGTGTGTGTGTTTGTGTTTGTGTGTGTGTGTTGTCGTGTGTGTGTTTGTGTTTGTGTGTGTGTGTGTGTCTGTGTGTGTGTGCGTGTTTGTGTGTGTGTGTGTGTGTTTGTGGTGTGTGTGTGTGTGTATGAGTGGGTGGGTTTCGGAGGTGTGTGTGTGTGTGTGTGTGTGTGTGTGTGTGTGTGTGTGTGTGTGTGAGCTGTGTGTGTGCGTGTGTGTTGTGTGAGAGAGAGAGAGATAAAGAAAGAGAGAGATAAAGAAAGAGACAGACAGACAGACAGACAGGGAGACAGAGAGACAGGGACAGAGAGAGAGAGAGAGAGAGAGAGAAAGACTCAGTGCCTGTATATGCACAAAGACACCAAGGGCCTTCTAACGGAACTGGTTGACAGACATTCTGTGGACATCATACCAGTGTCTATCCACCAGCTGTAGGTCTCTCTCAACCATCTGGTGGTAGTTCTTTTTTTTTTCTTTTTCTTTGTCTTCTCCATCTTCGTTGTCAACTTATGCTCCTATCATTTCAGGACTTCTTTGGCAGGTCTGGAAGATAGTAGTCTAACGGCACGATCCATCCAACTCCAACAGCAATCAAAGTATTTCTCATCCGAAAACAAAACTCCCCCACCCCGCGAATTATCGCCCATTAAAAGAAACAAGAAAAATATCAAGATAAAAAAATCAAGCACACAAGCAAACAGACAGACTGAAAGAAAGAGAGGAAGAAGAAAGTAAAGAAGAGAAAGAAGAAGATAAAAAAACAAAAACAAAAACGAAATTACAGACACAAAATATAAAGTAAAATTAGAGTGAAAAGACATAAAAATCCCAACGAAAAAAAAAGCAAAAAAAAAAAAAAAATGAAAAGAATGCAAGAAAGATAACAGAGATAAAGAATGCCTAACCCTTCGTTTAATATTTTCGAAAGAGCTTATATCATTTTCTACTTTTATTGCTGATGTTTGTTCCCAATATATATTTCTTATTATTCTTAGATCCTTTACATCAACATCGAGCCTTTCTAGTAAGTTGATTAATTCTTTGTGTCTTACCCAATCAAAAGGCTTGGTATATTCAAGAAAACACAAATATAAGTCCGTAGTCAAATCGATTGATCTTTTTATGGGAGTTCTTAAGGTGTGTATGGCTAACTTCTTTCCCTTCAACAACTCCACATTGTTCTTCTGCTAGTTTTATTTTGATTCTGCTCCTTGTCCTCATCATTGTTATTCTAAATAGAAATCTTGTCACATGACTCCTCAAGCTGATTGTACGATGGGGTTCGCATTCTATAGTCCCTGCTTTCTTTGAAGTGCAATGAAAATTGATTTTGACATATCCTTAGGGATTTTTCCAGTGTCATAAATTTCATTTACGGCTGTTTTTTTTTTCAATATCATTCATCTAGAGCCTCGATTATTTCTGTATAATATTGTCTGTTCTTGGGGCTTTTCCAGGTCTCATCTTTTTCAATGCTGCTCTGACTTCATCATCCTTCAATATCGTGTCCCTTCAGCGTTCTTTCTTAGATGATTTCTTCCTTTCTGTCATCGTCAAAAACGTCTTTAATGTATTCTCCCCATCTATCTAATAGTTTGTCTTTTTTCATAACAATCTTGCCATCTTTACATTTTAAGGAGCCATCTTTTACTTGTGGGCAGTTTCTTCAATGTTTTTGTGCATATACTTAGGATATGCTATATTTCGGTCTTCCATTTCTTAAAACACTTTGTTTCTAGCCAAGCTTTCTTAGCTTCATTGCACCTATTCCTGAAGCACCTTTTTATACGCTTCCTCTTTTCCTTTTGCCCTCCTCCTTTCTTCCATAAAGCCTATAATTTCTTTTGTCATTCAGTTCTTCTTTGCTTTTTTTTTCAACTCTAGGGATCTCTTAACAAACTTCATTTATCGAGTTTTTCAAATGTGTCCATTGTTCCTCACTGTCACTAACGTCCTCCAGAGCACTGAACTGTTTTGAACATATACGTTAAATGTTGCACGTGTCAATTCATCTGTCTTTAAGGTCCAAACAGTTAGTTTTATGTTACTTTCGTGTGTCGTTGTTGCAGTCTGTGCCTCGTAATGGTTTTGCTGAGTAAAGAGTTTCTAAATCTTTTATTTATCAGGATCTAATCAGTTTGACTTCTTGTGCTGTCTCCTAGATTCGTCTATGTCCATTTTGTTTCTGTTAGGTTGCTCAAACCAAATCTTTTCTATGATGAATTCATTCACTTGTGCCCACTCAACAAATTTCTCTCGCCTTTCATTTCGTGTGCCAAGGTCCAACTATGTCATCACCTCTTTCATGTCCTACGTTTAGCATTAAAGTTTTCCATTATTATTGTAAAGTTCTGTGATTTGCACTGAGCTTTGGCTGTCTCTAATTCCCCATAGTTGTAAATTTCTTCCTCAGTGCGGATTTGGTGCATGTACTTAGATGATGTTGATATCAAATGGCTTGCCATCCAAACGGACTAAAGAAATTCCGTCTGATATAGTCCAGTATCGTATCCTTTGATAAACTTTGATTTGTCATAGTCTATTCCGGTGCCTACTCTCGTTCATGTGTGTCTCTACCAGTAGATACAATTTTATTCTCGCCTGATGTTATCATGCCTGCTCTCTTCTACGGCACCTCCTCTAGTCCTAAAATATTGATTTCAGGTTTCCATCTCTATCATGACGTTTTCTAATTTTCGTTTTCTGCAGTCAAGTTCATACAACTGGAATGATTTTCTCCTGTCTCTTCCACAGTCACATGTTCTGTTTCCCTTTAAGCCTAACATGAAGACTTACCCTTTTGTCCAGCAGCGATTGCCTTCTCTACATGCCCACCCCTTCATCCTACTCTCCCCCATTCCCCCTTCTCCCAGTGTGCCAGTACTTCATGCCTTTTTTGTTTCGTTTTAGCGTGTTAATAATTTGCAACACAAACGTAACTGTGAGACACATACTTTTTATATGGTTTCAAGAAGATCGACAGGCAAATCCAAAACAGTTACTAGAACAGCAACGGGAAACAACTCTATCTCTATAGTTACAGACAGGAACGATAATTCTCCATTCAAAATATCAATTGGGTCAGTCACTACACTGTCATTGTGAGTAAATGTTTTAGTGAATGGTGAGAATGTGGGCTTTTGATTTAATCCGTAAACAAAGTTCTGGGGCATTATAGATGTCATTATTCTTCTTATCATGATGAATTGCGTACACACTTGCACTTTAGAAATCACTGAACGCAGGTTCCAGTGTAGGACAGTTGTGCAGGTTTGGGCCATTAACAGAGGAACACGACAGCTGCGCAGTCATCCGGAACAAAAGTGCAAGTTTAGGTCATTAATGGAGGAAAACGACAGCTGCACAATCATCCATAATAAACAACGCAGTTACTGTCTTTTACAGTTTATAACCCCGACGAAAACCGCTGCACACAGGAAAAAGTGTTATACAGTGTTGACCCTCTGGAGAGGCAGGTCGTTCTATATGACCCATTCTCACAAACCCTCAATTAGATGTATTTTGTTTATATTTTTTTTGCTTTATTGCAAAACAGACAAATGAAAACAGACTCAGCAGATTATAAGGATTCCATTTTTATTTCCCTCCTGTGAAAATGAACAGCGTGTGGTTTTGTAAAGTATGTGAATGCAGGACGTCCATTTTGGAAAAAAAAGAAAAAGAAAGAAAAAAAAAAGAAAAAAGCGAAAAAAACAAACTTTTAACCTTTGGATCACACAACTAATTAAAGTCCTCGTCAGAACCATACTATGGACTGAAGAAAAAAACACTTTCAAGAAATTTTATAAAAGTTTTCACACATACGTATATACAGATTTCCACAAACGCACATAAACGTAAGCATACAAACATACACAGGATTCTACACCTGCACACATACACGTGTGGCTTACATGAGTCTGAAGCAGAATCCAGAACATTTTTGGGGTGGGTGGGTGGGGTGGGGTCCTTCTCCGTTCTTTGGGGGTGCGGGTGGGGGGCAAATAACCATACAAGCTGGCATTTGCAAGATTTGCAACAGTGAAAAAAGGAGACAGTTGTAGTTCAACTGTTGTAGAATAAAAGCAACCATGATCTGGATAGTGTGTCTGCGACAGTCCTTAACAACCGACATTTACTAACACTTTCCATTTAGATACGTTACAATAAGGTTTACCATTTTCACGCTTTCAATTAATTTTGATGTCTTTCGTTGGTATGTTTTTTTTTTTAACTATCGATATAATACGACTGCTGCCATCAAATATAAAAATGTCAGCACTAAATATTATCGTAGGTAACGTAAATATTTCTCTGGTGCAAATCATGTGAATGGGAAACGATAGAACAAACATGTGTGCGCCTCAAACTAGCCGAATGGCAATGTCGGGAAATAACAAACCCCGGGGACATATCCACGAAGGTTCATTTAGAGGTTAGCCAACTGTGACGGGGAAAAAAACCAAACCTCTTTGTGTATGCACTATTTCTGACGGTCAAAGCACATACGAAGTAAGAAAAATAATAATGAAACGTGCTGAAAATTGACAATGAAAATCGAACTGGGAGCGGGAATGCTTTATGAATAAGTGTTAACTCTATTGTGACTGCACTTGCCACAGCTGAGCTCTCCTGCTGGCCTTGGGCTGCCACAGAGAAATCACTGCGAACGTGGTGCAAGTGAACTTATCCATCGATTTTAGACAAAGAAACCGGCAAAACGTAGCTGAAGCGTTCAACGGAAATTCCCTCCACAAGGGAAGCAACTGCCAACTACTAAATCATTAGCATAACAAAAGTAGAGGGAGTTATATACTCAGACTGTCTGTTACTATGATTGAAGTAGCCCGTCCTCAGTGAGAGCTCAGCTGTTACTTCAATCGAAGTAGCCCGTCGTCAAAGAGTTCAGCTGTGTGGCTCATTCCTGTAGTCCCACTGTTGTTCTTTCACAGTGTAAGTGAGATATTGTGTGAGAAAAAAAGACAAGAACATGCACGCGTTTCCAAACACTGCATTCTTTTAATCCAATGCAACTGCGACGGCGATATACGTAAGAATAACAAGACGACGACAATGATGACGACAATGATGACGACAATTAAGAAGAAAGAGAAGAAGAAAAAGAAGGACAAAAAAGACGAAGAAGACAGAAAAAGACAAAGTGAAGGAAGAAAAAGAGAAGAAGGTAAAAAGGAAAAAAAAAAAGAAGAACAGAAAATAAAAAAGAAGAACAGAAAATAAAAAAGAACAAGAAAGGTGGAAGAGAGTAAGAAAACGGAGAACAAGATAGAAGAAGAGGAAAGAAAAACAACAAGGAGAATAGAAAAATTAAAGCACAGAGAAGAAGAAGAAGTAAGAAGAAGAAGAAGAAAGAAGAAGAAGAAGAAGAAAAAAGAAAAGAAGAAGAAGAAGAAGAAAAAGAAAAAGAAAAAAAAGAAGAAGAAGAAAAGGAAGAAGAGGATGAAGAAGAAGAAAGAGAAAAAGGTAAATAGGAAGAAAAATAAAAATAACAAAAGTCAAAGTAGTACCTAACTATCCGTTCGTGTTGGTGCAGACGCAGAACATCAGAGAAACGCATGTTAAGGATCTTGTAAACCATATCAGGCTTCCGTGGTTTACAGAAAGCATACATAAATCTAGCAATGTCTCTCCCAAATAACGTAGTAAAACTGCCCAATTGGCAGGCTTCAAACAACAAGAACAATAACAGCAACAACCAACCAAACACGTTAAAAGTTATTTGTATGGTCGAGTCCACAAGGCCCACACACCAGACAAAAACCAAACCAACAAACAAACAAGCAACAAACAAACAAACAAACAACCAACCAACAACCAACCAACCAACCAACAAACAAGCAACCAACCAACCAACAAACAAACAACCAACAAACAACCAACCAACCAACAAACAACCAACCAACAACCAACCAACCAACCAACCAACAAACAAACAACCAACAAACAAACAACCAACAAACAAACAACCAACAAACAAACAACCAACAAACAAACAAACCAGCGACCAACAAACAAACAAACCAGCGACCAACAAACAAACAAACCAGCGACCAACAAACAAACAAACCAGCGACCAACAAACAAACAAACCAGCGACCAACAAACAAACAAACCAGCAACCAACAAACAAACCAGCGACCAACAAACAGATAGTTATGCTGTAGAACTGTTAACATGTTTTGATTACATTGACAATGAACAAACTACAACGGGGCAAAATAATAAACAGTATGAAGCAAACACTTTAAGACACGCAGATAAAAAGTCACAACAACATTCAAAGCAACTCACCAGAACAGACCTGACGGTGACAGGGCAACGTAGAACTCAGCGACAGTGTTCTTCTGGACACAAATGACGGTAAAATATCATCCCATAACCACGCATTTTATACCATCCATCCACACACACATTCACACCCACACCCACTCAAACCCCACCCAACCCCCACACACGCACACACACACACACGCGCGCGCGCACACCACACACACACACACACACACACACTCACACACACACACACACACACACACACATATATATATATATACATATATATATATATGATATACATATACATTCAAACCCACACATGCACACACACACACACACACACACACGCGCGCGCCCATTACCAACTTTCACCATAACCACCACCACCAGCGCTATCACTACCATTACCATCATCATCATCTCTTTCTCTGTCTCTCTGTCTCTGTCTCTGTCTCTCTCTCTCTCTCTCTCTCTCGTTCTCTTTTTCTCTCTTTCTCTCTCAACCTCCATAACCACATTTACCATCACCACTACCTTCACCATTTTTCCCAACACACACATACGCACTCGAATTATCGTCATCAATACAAGCATCAACACACACACACACACACACACACACACACACACACACACACACACACACACACACACTCACACACACACACACACACACACACACACACACACACACACACACACACACACACACACACATCACACACACACACACACACACACACACACCCACACACACACACACACACACACACACACACACACACACACACACGTAAACAATCACACCGACTGACGTTATTTGCAACGTCACACACACAGAATTCGATTTACTTTTCATTATCAGCTATCAAATGCGCTTCACCCGGATCTTTGAACAATGGTATAAGCACCCAGAGCTTTGAGCAGAAAAAAAAGTAGAACAAAAAGAAGAAAAGACAGAGAAAAACGACAACAACATCTGTCTCATGCTAATGCTGTCAACTTCCTGGTTTAGACGCTCAGAGTGGCCACAGATCTAGCAGGCTGGCTGTCTGGCTCTCAGAACAGAGCTGTGGTTTTGTAGGCCTGGCACGCAGGCCAACCACGAGCCAGGTGTCTGGCTGGGTCTCCTCTCAGAACAGAGCTGTGGTTTCAAGATCTTATGTCTCATACTCGCTTTTAACCTGTAACAAAAAAAAACTGGCCTGTTGGCTGCTCATCCTAATGCTCCAATCATGCTGGTAATGTCAGTTTAGTGCACAATGGGTCCTGCCCACCCCCCACCCGCCACTCTTGCTTTCCTGCACTTTGAGACTTTGTCATCTTGGGTCCTTACTGACCTCTGTCATCCCTGTCACCCCTTTGAGACTTTGTCACCATGGTCCTTACTGACCCCTGTCATCCCTGTTCACCTCACTTGAGACTTGTCATATGGTCCTTACTGACCTCTGTCATCCCTGTTCACCTTCACTTTGAGACTTTGTCATTATGGGTCCTTACTGACCTCTGTCATCCCTGTTCACCTCACTTTGAGACTTTGTCACCATGGGTCCTTACTGACCTCTGTCATCCCTGTTCACCTTCACTTTGTGACTTTGTCATCATGGGTCCTTACTGACCTCTGTCATCCCTGTTCACCTTCACTTTGAGACTTTGTCACATGGGTCCTTACTGACCTCTGTCATCCCTGTTCACCTCCACTTTGAGACTTTGTCACCATGGGTCCTTACTGACCTCTGTCATCCCTGTTCACCTCCACTTTGAGACTTTGTCATCATGGGTCCTTACTGACCTCTGTCATCCCTGTTCACCTCCACTTTGAGACTTTGTCATGGGTCCTTACTGACCTCTGTCATCCCTGTTCACCTCCACTTTGAGACTTTGTCACCATGGGTCCTTACTGACCTCTGTCATCCCTGTTCACCTCCACTTTGAGACTTTGTCACCATGGGTCCTTACTGACTCTGTCATTCCTGTTCACCTCCACTTTGAGACTTTGTCATCATGGGTCCTTACTGACCTCTGTCATCCCTGTTCACCTCCACTTTGAGACTTTGTCCATTATGGGTCCTTACTGACCTCTGTCATCCCTGTTCACCTCCACTTTGAGACTTTGTCTTATGGGTCCTTACTGACCTCTGTCATCCCTGTTCACCTCCACTTTGAGACGTTGTCACCTGGGTCCTTACTGACCTCTGTCATTCCTGTTCACCTCCACTTTGAGGCTTTGTCACCATGGGTCCTTACTGACCCCTCTTCATCCCTGTTCACCTCCACTTTGAGACTTTGTCACCATGGGTCCTTACTACCCCTCTGTCTATCCCTGTTCACCTCCACTTTGAGACTTTGTCATCATGGGTCCTTACTGACCTCTGTCATCCCTGTTCACCTCCACTTTGAGACTTTGTCATCATGGGTCCTTACTGACCTCTGTCATCCCTGTTCACCTCCACTTTGAGACTTTGTCACCATGGGTCCTTACTGACCTCTGTCATCCCTGTTCACCTCCACTTCGAGACGTTGTCATCATGGGTCCTTACTGACCTCTGTCATCCCTGTTCACCTCACTTTGAGACTTTGTCATCATGGGTCCTTACTGACCTCTGTCATCCCTGTTCACCTCCACTTTGAGACTTTGTCACCATGGGTCCTTACTGACCTCTGTCATCCCTGTTCACCTCCACTTTGAGACTTTGTCACCATGGGTCCTTACTGACCTCTGTCATCCCTGTTCACCTTCACTTTGAGACTTTGTCACATGGGTCCTTACTGACCTCTGTCATCCCTGTTCACCTCCACTTTGAGACTTTGTCACCATGGGTCCTTACTGACCTCTGTCATCCTGTTCACCTCCACTTTGAGACTGTTGTCACCATGGGTCCTTACTGACCTCTGTCATCCCTGTTCACCTCCACTTTGAGACTTTGTCACCATGGGTCCTTACTGACCTCTGTCATCCCTGTTCACCTCCACTTTGAGACTTTGTCACCATGGGTCCTTACTGACCTCTGTCATCCCTGTTCACCTCCACTTTGAGACTTTGTCACCATGGGTCCTTACTGACCTCTGTCATCCCTGTTCACCTCCACTTTGAGACTTTTGTCACCATGGGTCCTTACTGACCTCTGTCATCCCTGTTCACCTCCACTTTGAGACGTTGTCACCATGGGTCCTTACTGACCTCTGTCATCCCTGTTCACCTCCACTTTGAGACTTTGTCACCATGGGTCCTTACTGACCTCTGTCATCCCTGTTCACCTCCACTTTGAGACTTTGTCACCATGGGTCCTTACTGACCTCTGTCATCCCTGTTCACCTCCACTTTGAGACTTTGTCACCATGGGTCCTTACTGACCTCTGTCATCCCTGTTCACCTCCACTTTGAGACTTTGTCACCATGGGTCCTTACTGACCTCTGTCATCCCTGTTCACCTCCACTTTGAGACTTTGTCACTCATGGGTCCTTACTGACCTCTGTCATCCCTGTTCACCTCCACTTTGAGACTTTGTCACCATGGGTCCTTACTGACCTCTGTCATCCCTGTTCACCTCCACTTTGAGACTTTGTCATCATGGGTCCTTACTGACCTCTGTCATCCCTGTTCACCTCCACTTTGAGACTTTGTCATCATGGGTCCTTACTGACCTCTGTCATCCCTGTTCACCTCCACTTTGAGACTTTGTCATCATGGGTCCTTACTGACCTCTGTCATCCCTGTTCACCTCCACTTTGAGACTTTGTCCCCACTCATGGGTCCTTACTGACCTCTGTCATCCCTGTTCACCTTCCACTTTGAGACTTTGTCCATCATGGGTCCTTACTGACCTCTGTCATCCCTGTTCACCTCCACTTTGAGACTTTGTCATCATGGGTCCTTACTGACCTCTGTATCCCTGTTCACCTCACTTTGAGACTTTGTCATCATGGTCCTTACTGACCTCTGTCATCCCTGTTCACCTCCACTTTGAGACTTTGTCATCATGGGTCCTTACTCTCTACCCCTCACCTCCACTTTAACTTTGTCAGGTCCTCTGACCCTCATCCCTGTTCACCTTCACTTGAACTTGTCATATGGTCCTTATGACTCTGCACTGTTCACTCCACTTGAGACTTGTCACCTGGTCCTTACTGCCTGTCACCACTAAGTTCATTTGGTCTACGACCTGTCATCCCTGTCACCTCCATTTGAGACTTTTCACCATGGGTCCAGCCTCTGACCTTCACTCCCTGTTCACCTGTCTACTTACGATTTTCACCTCACTTACTTCACTGTCTTCATTGATCGTCACTCCTTTGACTTGTCACCTGTCCTACTGAACTTGTACCGTCCACTGAGACTTGCCTGTCACCTGTACTTTCACCTCCCTTGAGACTTGTCACATGGTCCTTACTGACCTTTCCGTCCTCCACTTGAGCTTTCACTCCACTTGTCTGTCACTCCTTTGACTTTCACAGCCTTACTGCCTCTGTCATCCCTGTTCACCTTCACTTGAACTTGTCAATGGTCCTTACTGACCTCTGTCATCCTGTCACTCCATTGAGACTTTGTCATCATGGTCCTTACTGACCTCTGTCATCCCTGTTCACCTCCACTTTGAGACTTGTCACCATGGGTCTTACTGACCTCTGTCATCCTTTACCTCCATTTGACTTTGTCACTGTCCTTACTGACCTCTGTCATCCCTGTCACCTTCACTTACTTTGATTATGGGTCCTTACTGACCTCTGTCATCCCTGTTCACCTCACTTTGAGCTTTCATGGTCCTTACTGACCTCTGTCATCCCTGTTCACCTCCACTTTGGACTTTGTCACTGGTCCTTACTGACCTTGTATCCCTGTTCACCTCCACTTGAGACTTGTCATTGGGTCCTTCTGACCTCTGTCATCCTGTTCACCTCCACTTGAGACTTGTCACCTGTCTTACTGACCTTGTCATCCTGTTCACCTCCACTTTGACTTTGTCACATGGGTCCTTCTGAACTCTGTCATCCCTTTCACCTCCATTTGAGACTTTGTCACCATGGGTCCTACTGACCTCTGTCATCCCTGTTCACCTCCACTTTGAGACTTTGCTCATGGGTCCTTACTACCTCTTACTGTTCACTCCACTTGACTTTGTCATCATGTCCTTACTGACCTCTGTCATCCCTGTTCACCTCCACTTTGAGACTTTGTCATCATGGTCCTTACTGACCTCTGTCATCCTGTTCACCTCACTTGAGACTTGTCACCATGGTCCTTACTGACCTCTGTATCCCTGTTCACTCCACTTTGAGACTTTGTCACATGGTCCTTACTGACCTCTGTATCCCTGTTCACCTCCACTTGAGACTTGTCACTGGTCCTTACTGACTTGTACCCTGTTCACCTTCACTTAGCTTTTCACCATGGCCTTACTGACCCCTGTATCCTGTTCACCTCCACTTTGAGACTTTGTCATATGGGTCCTTACTGACCCTATCCGTTCCCTCCACTTTGAGACTTGTCACATGGTCTACTGACCTCTGTATCCCTGTTCACCTCCACTTTGAGACTTTGTACCATGGGTCCTTACTGACCTCTGCTCCCTTCACCTTCACTTTGAGACTTTGTCACATGGTCCTTACTGACCTCTGTCACCCTGTTCACCTTCCTTTGAGACTTTGTCTATGGTCCTTCGACCTCTGTCACCCTGTTCACTCCCTTAGACTTGTCACCATGGGTCCTTCACCTTGCTTTGTCACCTCCCTTAGACTTTGTCCCTGGTCCTTACTGACTCTGTCATCTGTTCCTTACTGACTTTGTCTTGGCCTTACTGACCTCTGTCATCCCTGTCCTACTTGAGACTTTGTCACTGTCCTACTGACTTGTCATCTGTCCTATTTGAACTTTGTCACCTGTCCTTACTGACTCTGTCATCCTTCACCCCATTTAAACTTTGTCACCATGGTCTCTGACCTCGTCTCCTGTTCACCCACTTGAGACTTTGTCATTGGGTCTTACTGACCTCTGTCATCCTGTCACTCACTTTGAGACTTTGTCACATGGGTCCTTACTGACCTCTGTCATCCTGTTACCTCACTTTGAGACTTTGTCACATGGGTCCTTACTGACCTCTGTCATCCCTGTTCACTCACTTTGAGACTTTGTCACCTGGGTCCTTACTGACCTCTGTCATCCCTGTTACTCACTTTGAGACTTGTCACCATGGTCCTACTGACCTCTGCTTTTACTCCACTGAACTTTGTCATTGGGTCCTTACTCCTTCACCTGTCACCCTTGAGCTGTCATCATGGGTCCTTACTACCTCTGTCATTTTACCTTCACTTTGGCTTTGTCACTGGGTCTTACTGCCTCTGACCCTGTTCATCTCACTTTACTTGCGTGGGTCTTACTGCCTCTGTATCCCTGTTCACCTCCACTTTGAGCTGTCACCTGGTCCTTACTGACCTCTGTCATCCTGTTCACCTTCACTTTGAACTTTGTCATTGGTCCTACTGCCTGTCATCCCTGTTCACCTCCACTTGAGACTTGTCACCTGGGTCCTTACTGCCTCTGTTCCCTGTTCACCTCCACTTTGAGACTTGTCACCTGGTCCTTACTGACCTGTATCCCTTCACTCACTTTGAGCTTTCACCTGGTCCATCTGACCTCTGTCATCCTGTTCACTCCCTTAGACTTGTCACCTGGTCCTTACTGACCCCCTCATTTCCCTGTCACTCACTTTGAGCTTGTCCCATGGTTCCTTACTGACTCTGTCATCTGTTCACTTCACTTGACTTTTCATATGTCTCCTTACTGACCTCTGTCATCCTGTTCACCTCCACTTTGAGACTTTGTCATCATGGGTCCTTACTGACCTCTGTCATCCCTGTTCACCTCCACTTTGAGACTTTGTCACCATGGTGTCACCATGGGTCCTTACTGACCTCTGTCATCCCTGTTCACCTCTACTTTGAGACTTTGTCACCATGGGTCCTTACTGACATCTGTCATCCCTGTTCACTCCACTTTGAGACTTTGTCACATTCATGGGTCCTTACTGACCTCTGTCATCCCTGTTCACATCCACTTTGAGACTTTGTCACCATGGGTCCTTACTGACCTCTGTCATCCCTGTTCACCTTCACTTTGAGACTTTGTCACCATGGGTCCTTACTGACCTCTGTCATCCCTGTTCACCTCCACTTTGAGACTTTGTCATTATGGGTCCTTACTGACCTCTGTCATCCCTGTTCACCTTCACTTTGAGACTTTGTCATTATGGGTCCTTACTGACCTCTGTCATCCCTGTTCACCTCCATTTGAGACTTTGTCATCATGGGTCCTTACTGACCTCTGTCATCCCTGTTCACCTCCACTTTGAGACTTTGTCATTATGGGTCCTTACTGACCTCTGTCATCCCTGTTCACCTCCACTTTGTGACTTTGTCACCATGGGTCCTTACTGACCTCTGTTATCCCTGGTCATCTCCACTTTGAGACTTTGTCATTATGGGTCCTTACTGACCTCTGTCATCCCTGTTCACCTCCACTTTGAGACTTTGTCACCATGGGTCCTTACTGACCTCTGTCATCCCTGGTCATCTCCACTTTGAGACTTTGTCATTATGGGTCCTTACTGACCTCTGTCATCCCTGTTCACCTCCACTTTGAGACTTTGTCACCATGGGTCCTTACTGACCTCTGTCATCCCTGTTCACCTTCACTTTGAGACTTTGTCATCTGGGTCCTTACTGACCTCTGTCATCCCTGTTCATCTCCACTTTGAGACGTTGTCATTATGGGTCCTTACTGACCTCTGTCATCCCTGTTCACCTTCACTTTGAGACTTTGTCATCTTGGGTCTTTACTTACCCCCCCCCCACTCTCTCATCCCTGTTCACCTCCACTTTGAGACTTTGTCATCTTGGGTCTTTACTTACCCCCCCCCACTCTCTCATCCCTGTTCACCTCCACTTTGAGACTTTGTCATCATGGGTCCTTACTCACCCCTTCTGTCATCCCTGTTCACCTCCATTTCAAAATTTTGTCTGCGTTTAAGATTTTTCACAGACTCAAAGAATCTGCTAGTTAACAAGGACTGGGTAGAGGGCATACAGAATTGTCCAAACAGAGTGAATTCCTACTGAATATACTCCACCCTCCTGTCATTTTTTTTAATACAGGTACTGCTGGCTCCCTTGATACAGTTTAGTTGCAACCCCACTAATGAAAATAAGAGAAGTTTTTTTTTTTTAGTGTTGTTACCTTGTGGACACAGCTGACATGTAATTTGTGCTACACACACTCATAAAGAAACTAAAATGCACTGAAAAAGAACTTTCATCACCTTCATAGACTATAGGAAAGCATGTGACAGCGTCATTCATGTCCATCTGTTCAACACAATGGTCAAAATGGGCTTTCCTTACCCTGCCGGGGAATTTTACTAATGGCCGAAAGCTATTTGCCGGGGAATTTATACAAAAAAAATGGGTGGTTGCATAAAACATTATAATTATACTGGATTACATTCTTAATTAAACTATGTAAAAATAGACATTTTCTGAAAGGAAAATGAATATACAATACAGAAAAAATAAATAGCCTTACTTACTCTTGTTTTATAAATAAATTGCCTTCTTTGAAAAAAAAAGACACATCGACTTGAAGCGATGAAAAACAGTAGTCCATAGCAAACACACTCTCTGGCGGGTTTTCTGGGAAAAAAAAAACATTAGCTAAAGTCATATCACCTAGTCCCATGCAGGAGCATAATGGAACAATGCAGGTTTTATTTTCAATAAACAGAGGAAATGCACAGGAATTGTGAGTACAGTAGGTATTCCATAGTGTAAGTATAAACTGTCTCCGATGGTTTTCCACAGAAAAACTACCAGCACAGTTCACATTTTACTTACACCTATCCTATGCAGGAACATACTGGTAAACTGCAGTTTCCTCAATACACTGGAGAAACCACATGAAATGAACACAATGCTCCACAGTACAAACAATGTCTGAAGGTTTTTCATGGAAAAGCCACCAATACAGCCCATGTTTCACTTAGTTCTATGCATGAACACACTAGATACTTGCTGTTTCTTCAGTGAACACAAACTACATACAAACACAATGTTTCTGTCTTAGTTGTTGATGTTGTTGACAATAATGAACATCAAAATAGAAAAAGCAAGTTGTTCATGTTGTTGACAATAATGAACATCAAAATAGAAAAAGCAAGTTGCTGATGTTGTTGACAATAATGAACATCAAAATAGAAAAAGCAAGTTGCTAATGTTGTTGACAATAATGAACATCAAAATAGAAAAAGCAAGATGCTGATGTTGTTGACAATAATGAACATCAAAATAGAAAAAGCAAGTTGTTGATGTTGTTGACAATAATGAACATCAAAATAGAAAAAGCAAGTTGTTGATGTTGTTGACAATAATGAACATCAAAATAGAAAAAGCAAGTTGTTGATGTTGTTGACAATAATGAACATCAAATAGAAAAAGCAAGTTGTTGATGTTGTTGACAATAATGAACATCAAAATAGAAAAAGACAGTTGTTGATGTTGTTGACAATAATGAACATCAAAATAGAAAAAGCAGAGGAAAAATAAACACACAAAAGAAAGGTTATATTGGTATGATGTCAAATGTTACAACTGATGGGTCAGGAATGAAGGAATGTTGACCACTCAGAAGTGCAGCTTTGTGTGCCAGATCTCAAAACAGGCGGAAACACACAAACCAGGTAAACCAGGTTTCTTTTCATGTTGTGAACCTTGAATATTTTTTTCATTCCCTGTGGCATTGCCTGCAACTGTTGTATTGTTTGTTTTGCATATGTGTTTGTCTCAGTCACTAACTTATTCACTAGATCGTCAGTGATGAATAAAGAAAAAATGTAAGCATGTATCTCCATCAGGTTGTATTTTCAGACCATGATCCCCATCAAAATCAGGTATGCTTGGCACAAACTTATCAGCTGACTCAATGTCAACATTGGAAAACACACCACCACGCCCCCTCCCTACACCTTCGGCATTGCTTTGCTCTCTACCCCACAATCTACAACCTCCCCTACCCCACAATCTACAATCTACAACCTCGCCTACCCGTCCCCTAATTCTAGTGGGCCTGTCTTCACTTTCCTGAACCGTTTCAATGTCACGGACAGCATGCTCTCCCCGTCAGAGCTTTCTGAATCGCTGGCAACACTGTCAGCAACAGAGTCAAACTCGGTTCTGTTATCTGGGTCAGGAGTACGAACTGGTGGCTGATAATCCTCATCGTCAACATCATCTTCTTCCAAAGAATCATCAGACAGTAGTTCGTCATCTCCTTCGACAAACATTCGCTCTAATTCCCGCTGAACTTCGGCTAAATTCATGAGTCGAGGGCGTTTTGTGTTGCTACCACTCGTATTCGGAACAACGGGCGCCATCTTGGTTTGCATCGAATAGCTAATAAGTTATTTACATCCAGTACAACCAGTAAAATCGCTTCAAAAATGCACTGTTCAGTGACGTAAGGGATATCCCAGTTAATATTAGACCTCAGGGGACCTTGACATGCCCAACGTTACCAAGTTTATTATTCCTGAATATAGTAACAACTGATGCGAATTAGAGACATGTGACCGTACCACAGTTCTGGAACGGCGAACGTGGCAGCGGCAGGAGCACG
>JAPXFY010000029.1:46793941-46802467 GCA_030674185.1 Monoplex corrugatus
CTAATTACAGAAAATAGAAAAGACATAAAATTTTGTAAATATCATAGAAGTGGAAAGCAGAAATAAAGGACTAGAGCTAAATAGTAAGAAGACTGAAATAATGATAATCATTGAAAAACGAGAATTCATTTTATGTAAATAACAGCAAATGGCACAACACTGAGACAAGTTGATAAGTTCAAATATCCGGGAACAGTCATCTCATCAGATGGCAGATGTACATTAGAAATATCCAGTAAAACTGTCTAAGCTGAAACAGTATTCAAGAAAATGAAAAAAAAAGAAAACGTTCTTATCAACAAATACCCATAAATTAACACCAGGAACAGAGTTTTTCAGTGATATATAGAACAAATACTGTCATGTGGATGCGAAATCTCTACAATCAACAAGCAAAATGCGAACAAGACTAATGCAGCTGAAATATGGTTTCTGAGAAAACTGCAAAGAAAACAAACGAGACAGTCTAGAAAGAAGAAAACAAAACAAAAAATAATGAAGAAGACCAAGAAAAGACAAGCGACATTTATAAGGCATTTTGTTGAGACAAGAGAAATTCAAACACCCAGTCACAACAGAAAGCTACAGGGAAAAAAAGAGCACCAAGTATACCCAGGGAGAAAATATTAAACAGTTTTGCAGAGTGGGTGGGAGGCAAAAGGAGTAGGAGATACACTTCATCATCATCATCAGGTGCCCTGCCGCATGGCGTTGGCGATCATGGATTTCCATCTGTCTCTATCTCTCAGTTGCTCTTAGCAGGAGATACACTTACATCGACAAAAGATAGATTTGTAAGGTGGGCCATGATCGCCAAGCCATGCAGCAAGGTATATGATGATGTTGATAGCTTTGAAGATGGTATTTTTGGTGAATTGCTATTACCATGGATTTTATTTTTGTTGGACTGATCTGCATATAGTTTGCTTTACATTATTCTGGTACCTGGTTAATACATAGTTGTATTGTTTATTGGATCTCAGAAATCAGTTTCCCAGATGTGTTAAGTGTAGTATGGTCAGCAAGCTGATGACATTCAATAGAGTCTGATGTAATATGTAAAGGTAAATCATTTGTGTGATACAAAATAAGAGAGGGCCTATACTTGAACCTTGTGATATACCAAATGGTACCCTTGCTTCAAAAGAAATACCTGCCATGAGGATACACACATAGTACCCTTTATTTAAGGTAAAATTGGAAGAAAGGAATGATATGGGGGTTATTGAGAGAGAAATTAAGTTTTAAAAGAAAGTGATATGGTCAGTGACGTGTGATGTTTGAAAGAGTAATGTTGCACGAATGATCTTAACAGAATCCTGATTGAAGTGAGTGAACTAGTGAATGATCTTCCATTAATTTCATCACGTGTTTGTCAACATGTCTTTGAAATGGTTCAGAGACCACAGATATTAATAATACTAGACCACAACTGTCTTGAGTGTTTTCCTATCTTGTCTTTGGTAAGGGAATTATTTTTGCTTTTTTGAATTGTGCTAGGAAAAATTTCTGACGCGTACATAAATTAGATAAAATTATGTATGTGAGAGTTTCAACCTTGTGAGGCATACATAGATTTGATATGTGGCTAGATATTTCATCAAGGCCAATGATTTTTTTCACTCATATATGAGATAATTTTCTAATCTTAGGAATGGTAACGAAAGGAATTGTGAAGGAAGCATTTGTTTTGTTTTTCATTTGACATAACTGCGTGAGTTTTTCGTTGTGCTTATAAAGAGGTTCACCTGTAGGGAGAGAAAAAGAAAAGAGAGAGAGAGAGAAAAGAGAGAGAGAGAGATTGAGAGAGAGAGAGAACAAAAGGACAGTGACAGCTGTGATGATATCAACGTCATAAGCTACACTATTGGCCTGCCTGGGGTATCCACGTCACAGAGCCTCAATTTTCTACAGCTGTCAGTCCACAACCAGTTGACAAACCATCTAGACAGGCAGCGCACAGCGGTTTTTCTCCACACGTTCCCTCATAATTCTGAAGGCAAGTATTGTACTCTTTTTTTTCCAGTCATAACAGGGAAATGCATACTTATAAACTATACGTAAACCAGAGAAAATAATACCCCCTTTGAAACGTCAGGGAACTACTATCGTAGTCCTATGAAAAATGCCTATTTTTGTAAAAGCTGAATAAAAAAAATCTTACAAATGTATAATTTTTTTTCTTGTTCTTTTTCTTTTTCTTTATTTTCTGTTTTTTCTCAAACTACCACATAGAAGAATGTACTGCAAAACTGACATGGATCTTCAACATGTTTAGAGGAAAATAGTTGACGTACTTACCATTGATTGAACTGATACATGATCCGATCTCAACGTATTTGTAACTTAAACAATGTTTGTTGTAAAATCCTTGCATTTTATAAACGTGTGTGTGTACATTTTGTGCACAAACTGTGGATAACTGTGATACATTTTGAGGTTTAAAGCTTGTGATGCGATTGTAACCATGCTTTGCCATTGATACATGTATATGTTCTTTCTTGAAGATGAATGGAAACAAGTTTGAGAAAGATTAAAACGTTGTCATTAGGTCATTTATATACTGGGTCAATACATATGATAAATGCCTAAATCTCAAAATTTGAAACAAAGTAATTTGTTGTGTTCTTCCTTTTTCTTAACCTCTTCACCGTAAACTGTATCATCAGTTTCATTGTCAACTTGCACTAATTATGAAAGGAGAATCTTAACTTCGAAACTATGAAATGAAATCATTCTGAATATTTCGCAAAATGTTTAACAATTGTTAAATTAAACAGACGTCATCAGAAATGCTCGTTCTGAATAAAACATCCTATCATTTAAATACATGATATTATAACAGGTCAGTGAAAAATTAGAGAAATTCATTAATCTTTTGTGTCTGTCATAAATCCAGTGAATTTGTTTCTTTGTTTCTTTGTTGTCTTTTGTGTAGTATGCACCCTATCCACCAACTGCAAAAAAAATCTTAACCCTTTGATTCCTTCATCATATCCACCAGCCGGTGGGTACGGAATCAGAAGGAGGCTGGTGGATACGGTGATGAAGCCAAAGGGTTACTTTTTTACTTTGCTAGCATGGTTGACAATGTAGAACGCTCGTGGTTTGGGTGCAGTAGTCAAAAAGGTTTAAATACGCTTTCTCAGTTCATTTTCGTGTGTGTCTCTGATTTCTTTTTTCATCCGCAAAAAAAAAGAGAGAAAGCATTAAAAACAAACATATCTACACGCATCTGCAAAACCTAAAAATCGGACTGCGTAAAAACGAACAGATATACACGCACCAGCCAAAAAAGTGAACAAATAAAATCGGAATGCGTAAAAACAAACAGATAAACACACATCCACACACACAAAAAAACAAACAAAAAATAAAACGGAATGCGTAAAAATAAACCGATATACACGCGTTTGCTCAAAAATCGGACTGCGTAAAAGCAAACATGTATACACGCAGCCGCAAATATATCGGAATGCGTAAAAACAATCAGATATACACGCATCCGCAAAAAAAAAAGTAAAATCAGAATGCGTAAAAAAAACTGATAGATCTATACAGGGATCCGGAAAAAAAAAAACAGAAAAAAAAACGGACTGCATAAAAACAAACAGGTATCCATACATCCGCAATGAAAAAAATCGGAATGCGTCAAACCAATCAGATATACACACATCTACACACACACACAAAAAAGATTGGATTGGGTAAAAGCAGATATGCGCGCATCCGCAAAAAAAAATCGGAATGCGTAAAACCAAAAAATATACACGCATCTCAAAGAAAAAAAAAAAAGAAAAGAAAAGGAATCGCTAAAAACAAACAGGTCTACACGCCTTCTCAAACGATAAAACAATTTTTAAAAAAAGAAAGAAAAATGAAATCCGAATGCATCAAAACAAAGATATACACGCATCCACAAAACAAAACAAAAAAAAAACAAAAAAAAACAAAAAAACAAAAATCGGACTGCGTAAAAACAAACAGATACACACACATCCACAAAAGAAGAAAAGAAAAAGTTTGGAATGCGTAAAAGCAGATATGCACGCATCCGCAAAAAAAAAAACAGAAAAAAAAAACGGAATGCTAAAAACAAACAGGTCTACACGCCTCCTCAAACGATAAAACAATAAAAACAAAAAGAAAGAAAAATAAAATCCAAATGCATCAAAACAAAAATATACACCCATCCACAAAACAAAAAACAAAAAATCGGAATGCGTAAAAACAAACATATACACGGATCCGAAAAAAAGCAAACAAACAAACAAACAAACGGACTGTGTAAAAATAAACAGATACACACGCATCCGCAAAAAAATCGGACTGCGTAAAAACAAACAGGTATACATGCATCCGCATGTAAAAAAAAAAATCAGAAGCATAAAAACAGACATACACGCAGCTGCAAATCAACTTGGAATGCGTGAAAATAGTCAAATATACACACATCCACACAAAAAAAAAAGGAAAAAAAAGATTGGAATGCGTAAAAGCAGATGTGGACGCATCCACAAAAAAAAAAACCAAAAAAAAACAAACAAAACAAACAAAAATATACCACGAATCTAAAAAAACAACACAAACAAACAGATATACACGAATCTAAAAAACAACAACTAACAACAGATATACACGAATCTAAAAAAACAACAATACAAACAGATATACACGAATCTAAAAAAACAACAAACAAACAAACAGATATACACGAATCTAAAAAAACAAACAAACAACAACAGATATACACGAATCTAAAAAAACAAACAAACAAAAACAGATATACACGAATCTAAAAAAACAAACAAACAAACAAACAGATATACACGAATCTAAAAAACAAACAAACAAACAAACAGATATACACGAATCTAAAAAAAAAAACAAACAAACAAACAGATATACACGAATCTAAAAAAACAACAACAACAAACAGATATACACGAATCTAAAAAAACAAACAAACAAACAAACAGATATACACGAATCTAAAAAAACAAACAAACAAACAAACAGATATACACGAATCTAAAAAAACAAACAAACAAACAAACAGATATACACGAATCTAAAAAAACAAACAAACAAACAGATATACACGAATCTAAAAAAACAAACAAACAAACAAACAGATATACACGAATCTAAAAAAAACAAACAAACAAACAAACAGATATACACGAATCTAAAAAAACAAACAAACAAACAGATATACACGAATCTAAAAAAAAACAAACTAACAAACAAACAGATATACACGAATCTAAAAAAAACAAACAAACAAACAACAAACAGATATACACGAATCTAAAAAAACAAACAAACAAACAAACAGATATACACGAATCTAAAAAAACAAACAAACAAACAAACAGATGTACACGAATCTAAAAAAAACAAACAAACAAACAAAGAGATATACACGAATCTAAAAAAACAAACTAACAAACAAACAAATCAAAATCGCTAACAACAAACAGGTCTACACGCATCACGCAATCCGCAAAAAAAAAAAAAAAAAAAAAACATCGAATGCGTAAAAAACAACAGAAACAAGCAGCTGCATATAACGGAATGCTAAAAAACAAACATCTACACGCCCTCAAACGATAAAACAATAAAAACAAAAGAAAGAAAAATGAAATCCGATTGCCTCAAAACAAAGATATCACACATCACAAAACAAAAAACAAAAACTCGAATGGTAAAAACAAACATATACATGAATCCGGAAAGAAGAAAAAAATGACTGTGTAAAAACAAACATATACAGGATCCGGAAAGAAAAAAAATGACTGTGTAAAAACAAACATATACATGATCCGGAAAGAGAAAAAATCTGTGTAAAAATAAACATATACATGGATCCGGAAAGAAGAAAAAAATGACTGTAAAAACAAACATATACATGGATCCGAAAAAAAAAAAATAATGTGTAAAAAACAAACAATACATGGATCCGGAAAGAAGAAAAAATAACTGTGTAAAAACAAACATATACATGGATCCGGAAAAAGAAAAAACGTGAAAAACAAACATACAGGATCGAAAGAAGAAAAATACTGTGTAAAAACAAACATACATGGATCCGAAAGAAGAAAAAATGACTGTGTAAAAACAAACATAACATGGATCCGGAAAGAAGAAAAAATGACTGTGTAAAAACAAACATATACATGGATCCGGAAAGAAGAAAAAATGACTGTGTAAAAACAAACATATACATGGATCCGGAAAGAAGAAAAAATGACTGTGTAAAAACAAACATATACATGGATCCGGAAAGAAGAAAAAATGACTGTGTAAAAACAAACACATACATGGATCCGGAAAGAAGAAAAAATGACTGTGTAAAAACAAACACATACATGGATCCGGAAAGAAGAAAAAATGACTGTGTAAAAACAAACAATACATGGATCCGGAAAGAAGAAAAAATGACTGTGTAAAAATAAACATATACATGGATCCGGAAAGAAGAAAAAATGACTGTGTAAAAACAAACATATACATGGATCCGGAAAGAAGAAAAAATGACTGTGTAAAAATAAACATGACACATGATCTCAAAAAAGACATAGAACAACATATACATGTGCAAAAACAAAACAGACCGGAAAAAAGAAAAAAATGACTGGTAAAAAAACAGACATACACCAGATCGCAAAAAAATCGAATAAAACCAATCAGGTAAATACATACATTCCAAAAAAAAAAAGAAAAAAAAACAGACAAAAGAAAAAAAATGATGTAAAAAATAGAAAAGACAAAAATCGGAATGTAAAAAACCAGATACACACGCATCCAAAAAAAATCAAAAAAAATCAAAGATGTGTAAAAACCAGATACACAGCACCATAATAGAAAAAAAAAATCGGAATGTGTAAAAACCAGATACACACGCATCAAAAAAAAAAAAAAATGATGTGTAAAAACAATACAACAAAATAAAAAAAAAAAAAATCGGAATGTGTAAAAACAGATACACACGCATCATAAAAAAACGAATAAAAAATAAAAAAAAAAAAAAAATGGAATTTAAAAACCAGATACACACGCATCCATAAAAAAGAAAAAAAAACGGAATTGTAAAAAACGATACTATACAAACAGATATACATTCATCCGCAAAAAACAAAACAAAAAAACAAAAAAATAACGAAATCGTGCTGCGTAAAAACAAAAAGATATGAACGCATTCGCCAAAAAAGAATGGGAATGCGTAAAAACAAAAAGATACGCAGGCATCCGCAAAAAAAACAAAAGAAACAAAGAATCGCAATGCATAAAAACAAACAGACATACATATATTCGCAAAAAAAAGTAATAAATAAAAAAAATATAACAAACATATGAATGAATAGAACGGAATGCGTAAAAACAGATATACACGCATCTGCCCCCCCCTCCCCCCCCCCCCCCCAAAAAAAAAATGGAATGGCTTAAAACAAACAGGATACACACCTCCTCAAACGAGGAGATATACACGCATACGCAAATATAAAGATTGGAATCCGTAAAAACAAACAGATATGCACGCATCTGCATAAAAAAAATCGGATTGCGTAAAAACACTGACATACACACACCGCAAAAAAAAAAAAAATCGGAATGCGTAAAAACAAACACATATACACGCATCCGCAATAAATAAATAAATAAATAAATAAAATCGGATTTCGTAAAAACAAACGGATATACGCACACCCGAAAACAAAATTGGAATGCATGAAAACAAACAGATCTACACGCATTTGCAAAAGCTAAAAATCGGACTGCGTAAAAACGACAGATATACACGCACCTGCCAAAAAAGTGAGTAAATAATATCGGAATGCAGATAAAAACAAACAGATAAACACGTATCCGCAAAAAAAAGGGGGAATATGTAAAAACATATGCACGCATCAAAAAATGGGAATGTGTAAAAACAGAGCAGATGTGCACGCATCAAAAAAATCGGAATGTGTAAAAACAGAGCAGATATGCACGCATAAAAAAAATCGGAATGTGTAAAAACAGAGCAGATGTGCACGCATCAAAAAAATCGGAATGTGTAAAAACAGAGTAGATATGCACGCATCAAAAAAATCGCAATTGTAAAACAGAGCATAGCACGCATCAAAAAAATCGCAATGTGTAAAAACAGAGCAGATATGCACGCATCAAAAAAATCGGAATGTGTAAAAACAGAGCAGATATGCACGCATCAAAAAAATCGGAATGTGTAAAAACAAGCAGATATGCACGCATTAAAAAAATCGGAATGCATAAAAACAAAGCAGATATGCACGCATCAAAAACATCGGAATGTGTAAAAACAGAGCAGATATGCACGCATCCAAAAAATCGGAATGTGTAAAAACAAAGCAGATATGCACGCATCAAAAAAATCGGAATGTGTAAAAACAGAGCAGATATGCACGCATCAAAAAAATCGGAATGCATAAAAACAAAGCAGATATGCACGCATCAAAACAATCGGAATGCATAAAAACAAAGCAGATATGCACTCATCAAAAA
>JAPXFY010000029.1:46802567-46805067 GCA_030674185.1 Monoplex corrugatus
TAAAAATGGAATCCTTATAATCTGCTGAGTCTGTTTTCATTTGTCTGTTTTGCAATAAAGCAAAAAAATATAAACAAAATACATCTAATTGAGGGTTTGTGAGAATGGGTCATATAGAACGACCTGCCTCTCCAGAAGGTCAACACTGTATGACACTTTTTCCTGTGTGCAGCGGTTTTCGTCGGGGTTATAAACTGTAAAAGACAGTAACTGCGTTGTTTATTATGGATGATTGTGCAGCTGTCGTGTTCCTCCATTAATGACCTAAACTTGCACTTTTGTTCCGGATGACTGTGCAGCTGTCGTTTTCCTCTGTTAATGGCCCAAACCTGCACAACTGTCCTACACTGGAACCTGCGTTCAGTGATTTCTAAAGTGCAAGTGTGTACGCAATTCATCATGATAAGAAGAATAATGACATCTATAATGCCCCAGAACTTTGTTTACGGATTAAATCAAAAGCCCATATTCTCACAACTCACTAAAACATTTACTCACAATGACAGTGTAGTGACTGACCCAATTGATATTTTGAATGGAGAATTATCGTTCCTGTCTGTAACTATAGAGATAGAGTTGTTTCCCGTTGCTGTTCTAGTAACTGTTTTGGATTTGCCTGTCGATCTTCTTAAAACCATATAAAAAGTCTGTGTCTCACAGTCACGTTTGTGTTGCAAATTATTAACACGCTAAAACGAAACAAAAAAGGCATGAAGTACTGGCACACTGGGAGAAGGGGGAATGGGGGAGAGTAGGACGAAGGGGTGGGCACGTAGAGAAGGCAATCGCTGCTGGACAAAAGGGTAAGTCTTCATGTTAGGCTTGAAGGGAAACAGAACATGTGACTGTGGAAGAGACAGGAGAAAATCATTCCAGTTGTATGAACTTGACTGCAGAAAACGAAAATTAGAAAACGTCATGATAGAGATGGAAACCTGAAATCAATATTTTAGGACTAGAGGAGGTGCCGTAGAAAAGAGCAGGCTGATAACATCAGGCGAGAATAAAATTGTATCTACTGGTAGAGACACACATGAAAGAGGGGTAGGCACCGGAATACATTATGACAAATCAAAGTTTATCAAAGGATACATTGGACTATATCAGACGGAATTCTTTAGTCGTTTGGATGGCAAGCCATTTGATATCAACATCATCTAAGTACATGCACCAAATCCGCACTGAGGAAGAAATTTACAACTATGGGGAATTAGAGACAGCCAAAGCTCAGTGCAAATCACAGAACTTTACAATAATAATGGAAAACTTTAATGCTAAACGTAGGACATGAAAGAGGTGATGACATAGTTGGACCTTGGCACACGAAATAAAGGCGAGAGAAATTTGTTGAGTGGGCACAAGTGAATGAATTCATCATAGAAAAGATTTGGTTTGAGCACCAACAGAGACAAAATGGACATAGACGAATCTAGGAGACAGCACAAGAAGTCAAACTGATTAGATCCTGATAAATAAAAGATTTAGAAACTCTTTACTCAGCAAAACCATTACGAGGCACAGACTGCAACAACGACACACGAAAGTAACATACAACTAACTTTTTGGACCTTAAAGACAGATGAATTGACATGTGCAACATTTAACGTATATGTTCAAAACAAATTCAGTGCTCTGGAGGACGTTAGTGACAGTGAGGAACAATGGACACATTTGAAAAACTCGATAAATGAAGTTTGTTAAGAGATCCCTAGAGTTGAAAAAAAAAAGCAAAGAAGAACTGAATGACAAAAGAAATTATAGGCTTTATGGAAGAAAGGAGGAGGGCAAAAGGAAAAGAGGAAGAGTATAAAAAGGTGCTTCAGGAATAGGTGCAATGAAACTAAGAAAGCTTGGCTAGAAACAAAGTGTTTTAAGAAATGGAAGACCGAAATATAGCATATCCTAAGTATATGTACAAAAACATTGAAGAAACTGCCCACAAGTAAAAGATGGCTCCTTAAAATGTAAAGATGGCAAGATTGTTATGAAAAAAGACAAACTATTAGATAGATGGGGAGAATACATTAAAGACGTTTTTGACGATGACAGAAAGGAAGAAATCATCTAAGAAAGAAGCTGAAGGGCCACGGATATTGAAGGATGATGAAGTCAGAGCAGCATTGAAAAAGATGAGACCTGGAAAAGCCCCAAGAACAGACAATATTATTACAGAAATAATCAAGGCTCTAGATGAATTTGATATTGAAAAAATAGCAGCCGTAAATGAAATTTATGACACTGGAAAAATCCCTAAGGATATGTCAAAATCAATTTTCATTGCACTTCCAAAGAAAGCAGGGACTATAGAATGCGAACCCCATCGTACAATCAGCTTGAGGAGTCATGTGACAAGATTTCTATTTAGAATAACAATGATGAGGACAAGGAGCAGAATCAAAATAAAACTAGCAGAAGAACAATGTGGAGTTGTTGAAGGGAAAGAAGTTAGCCATACACACCTTAAGAACTCCCATAAAAAGATCAATCAATTTGACTACGG
>JAPXFY010000029.1:46817567-46832567 GCA_030674185.1 Monoplex corrugatus
GTTTATTTTCAACAGGTGTTGTTTATTTTTACTAGGGATTGTTTATGTTCAACAGGTATTGTTTATTTTCACCGGGGATTGTTTATTTTCACCAGGTATTGTTTAGTTTCATCAGGTATTGTTTATTTTCAACAGGTATTGTTTATTTTCAACAGGTGCTGCTTATTTTCACCAGGTATTGTTTATTTTCACCAGGTATTGTTTCTTTTCAACAGGTATTGTTTATTTTCACCGGGATTGTTTGTTTTCACCAGGCATTGTTTATTTTCACCAAGTATTGTTTATTTTCACCAGGTATTGCTTTATTTTCAACCGTCATTTTTTATTTTCACCGGGGGGATTGTTTATTTTCAACAGGCATTGTTTATTTTCAACAGGTATTGATTATTTTTAACAGGTATTGTTTATTTTCACCAGGGATTGTATATTTTCAACTGGTATTGTTTAGTTTCAATGGGTATTGTTTATTTTCAACAGGCATTGTTTATTTTCACCAGGGATTGTTTATTTTCAATGGGTATTGTTTATTTTCACCAGGTATTGTTTATTTTCAACAGGCATTGTTTATTTTCACCAAGTATTGTTTATTTTCAACAGGTATTGTTAAGTTTCACCGGGTATTATTTATTTTCATCACGTGTTGTTTATTTTCACCAAGTATTGTTTATTTTCACCAGGTATGCACCCCATCCAGAGCGGCGTTCTTTACCAGTTACTACCCCTTCCGGATGGGTATGCAGAACTCTGTGCTCACCGCTCTTAGAAACGACTCCCTGCCGCTTAATTACAGGTGAGACGGGCACATAATCCTATAAGTATCACAAATAAACCACAGAGCTATCAAGATTGGTCAGATACGTAAAAAAAATTGGTAAAAACACCAAACGACGGAGGTGATGAATCCATTCATCACATGGCAGGTTGGATCACCAATGCTAATGCTCGATTGTTCACCAAGTTCTGCCTCATGATCTCTGTCATCCTCAGACAGATGATAAGGAACACCCTTGGCAACCATGCACTAGGAGCTGACTAGCTGCTGGAAACCAGGCTGTGTGAGATGTCATGATGGCTTTATTAGCGTAGAATATCTCGCGGATCACAATCTGATGCACTTTGTTCTTTGCTTTTAATGTGTGAGGTTACGCCCTGGTGCCCACGAACCAGACCCCCAACCTATGGGTGAATAGCTCCACTGCCTTGTGGACATCTTGGGAGAGAGTAAGGCTAGCCGAGAGACCATACACAAACCGATGGAAGGCAACGGGAAACCACCATCGTAATTTTTCCCAGGTTATCATGGACAGAAACACACAAGTAGATCACTCATAAGGAAGATTAGGAAAAGACAGGCAACATTTATAGGCCATTTTATGAACAAGGGGGATTTGGAGCACCTGGTCACAATGGGAAAGCTGGAGGGAAAGAGAGCACCGGGTAGACCCAGGGAGAAAATGCTAGACGGATTTGCAGAGTGGCTGGGGACGAGGAGGGTGGGGGAGATGCTAGGGGCAACAAGAGATAGAGATAGATGGAAGTCCATGATCACCAACGCCATGCGGCAGGGCACCTGATGATGATGATGATGATGAGGTTAAAGAGCATGCTGTTGGACCTAGCGTGTAGCACACTCCGTTATCAGATGCTTTAAAAAGGTACGACAGTCCAAGAGAGAAGATTTGACGAAAACCGTTGCTCCATTCTACTTTGAATCGGAAATAGCTCTGAGTATGATCTATCAACCTGCACTGCCACCTTCATGCCATTAATGAAAAAGATGAATAGATTCATCAGCTTCAGCAGGTATCCAGTCTTCTCCAGGAGTGTGAAGATACCTTTCGTGTCAAGAGGCCACTTGTGTTAACCAGGTCAAGAGGTCTCTTGTGTTAACCAGGTCAAGAGGCCACTTGTGTTAACCAGGTCAAGAGGCCACTTCTGTTAACCAGGTCAACAGGCCACTTCTGTTAACTAGGTCAAGAGGCCACTTCTGTTAACCAGGTCAAGAGGCCACTTCTGTTAACCAGGTCAACAGGCCACTTCTGTTAAGCAGGTCAAGAGGCCACTTCTGTTAAGCAGGTCAAGAGGCCACTTGTGTTAAGCAGGTCAAGAGGCCACTTGTGTTAAGCAGGTCAAGAGGCCACTTGTGTTAACCAGGTCAAAAGGCCACTTGTGTTAACCAGGTCAAGAGGCCACTTGTGTTAACCAGGTCAAGAGTCCACTTCTGTTAACCAGGTCAAGAGTCCACTTCTGTTAACCAGGTCAAAAGCTGTAGCTGTCTGAGTCAATGATGTCAATGATGGACCTCTCTGTGCTGAAGTCACAGCGGGATTCGGGGTAGACACGATCTTTCAGTGCTTGTAGTCTCTTCAAACACACAAGCTTTGCCAATGGTGCTGAACAGTGATATACCTCTGTACTGTGATTGCAACATCATCATCATCATGTCGAACTTGCTCGGCTATCCATGACACGTTTCTTCCATCCTTCTCTGTCAGACATTGGGGTTTCCCTTATTCTTAACAGTGTGATGACGTTTGCATCTGGCATGTGTTGGGGAACTGCAGCACTGGAAGCACTTTGATTGCTGAGAATGTTCCACGTGCTGTCACATTGCCTTTTATCTATTGTTTTTAAATAATCCCTTATATCTGATACTGTTTTAAGCATGGATTATTTTTTTTCACATCTGTTTACGTCATGGGTTGACTATAAACTCCATATGTTAAATCTCTGGAGATTCCTCACTAAAAGCATACTTAGATATTGCACTACTATATTTTTCAACGCCTTTGATTCACTAGCTAGGCTGTTTATACTTTATTGGCATTCATTAAAGTCCTAAAATGTTACAACAATTTAAACGAAATAAACAGACTTCTCAAAAGATATTAAAATGTTACAACAATTTAAACGAAATAAACTGACTTCTCAAAAATGATATTTCATTCTCCGATGGTCACTGATATTGTATCATCCACGACTGAGATATTATATTTCTACGTTATCGAACAGAATGTTATTCATATCTGTATTTTTTCTGAGCGTTCTAGATAATATTTCAAGACAAAATGTAAATACATGAGGTGATGGCATAATGCATATAAATAAATAATGTGAAAGGGGGTCAGCTTGTCTATAAAACAAATAGCAGGGGGGGGGGGTCAGCTTGTCTATAAAACAAATAGCAGGGGGGGGGGTCAGTTTGTCTATAAAACAAATAGCAGGGGGGGTCAGCTTGTCTATAAAGCAAATAGCAGGGGGGGGGGGGTCAGCTTGTCTATAAAACAAATAGCAGGGGGGGTCAGCTTGTCTATAAAACAAATAGCAGGGGGGTCAGCTTGTCTATAAAACAAATAGCAGGGGGGGGGGAGTGAGCTTGTCTATAAAACAAATAGCAGGGGGGGTCAGCTTGTCTATAAAACAAATAGCGGGGGGGGGGGGGGGGTCAGCTTGTCTATAAAACAAATAGCAGGGGGGAGGGGGTCAGCTTGTCTATAAAACAAATAGCAGGGGGGTCAGCTTGTCTATAAAACAAATAGCAGGGGTTCAGCTTGTCTATAAAACAAATAGCAGGGGGGTGGGGGGGTCAGCTTGTCTATAAAACAAATAGCAGGGGGGGTCAGCTTGTCTATAAAACAAATAGCAGGGGGGTGGGGGGGTCAGCTTGTCTATAAAACGAATAGCAAGGGGGGTCAGCTTGTCTATAAAACAAATAGCAGGGGGGTCAGCTTGTCTATAAACAATAGCAGGGGGGGGTCAGCTTGTCTATAAAACAAATAGCAGGGGGGGTCAGCTTTTCTATAAAACAAATAGCAGGGGGGGGGGTCAGCTTGTCTATAAAACAAATAGCAGGGGGGGGGGGTCAGCTTGTCTATAACAAATAGCAGGGGGGGTCAACTTGTCTATAAAACAAATAGCAGGGGGGGGGGGGAGTCAGCTTGTCTATAAAACAAATAGCAGGGGGGGGGTCAGCTTGTCTATAAAACAAATAGCAGGGGGGGTCAGCTTGTCTATAAAACAAATAGCAGGGGGGGGTCAGCTTGTCTATAAAACAAATAGCAGGGGGGGGGGTCAGCTTGTCTATAAAACAAATAGCAGGGGGGTCAGCTTTCTATAAAACAAATAGCAGGGGGGGGGGGTCAGCTTGTCTATAAAACAAATAGCAGGGGGGGAAGGGGGGGTCAGCTTGTCTATAAAACAAATAGCAGGGGGGGGTCAGCTTGTCTATAAAACAAATAGCAGGGGGGGGGGGGGGGGTCAGCTTGTCTATAAAACAAATAGCAGGGGGGGTCAGCTGTCTATAAACAAATGCGGGGGGTCAGCTTGTCTATAAAACAAATAGCAGGGGGGGGGTCAGCTTGTCTATAAAACAAATAGCAGGGGAGGGGGGGGTCAGCTTGTCTATAAAACAAATAGCAGGGGGGGTCAGCTTGTCTATAAAACAAATAGCAGGGGGGGGGGGTCAGCTTGTCTATAAAACAAATAGCAGGGGGGGGGGGTCAGCTTGTCTATAAAACAAATAGCAGGGGGGGGGGTCAGCTTGTCTATAAAACAAATAGCAGGGGGGTCAGCTTGTCTATAAAACAAATAGCAGGGGGGGGGGGGTTACAGGGTCAGCTTGTCTATAAAACAAATAGCAGGGGGGGGGGGTCAGCTTGTCTATAAAACAAATAGCAGGGGGGTGGGGGGGTCAGCTTGTCTATAAAACAAATAGCAGGGGGGGGGTGGGTCAGCGGTTGTCTAATAAAAGGCAAATAGTAAACAAATGCAGGGGGTGCGCTTGTCTATAAAAACAAATAGCAGGGGGGTCAGCTTGTCTATAAAACACACATAGCAGGGACTGGTCAAGCTGTGTCTATAAAACAAATAGACAGGTTGGTATAGAGCTGCGTCAGCTTGTCTATAAAAATATAGACAGGGGTGTAGTATGGTCAGCTTGATCTATAAACACAATAAACTGGTCAGCTTGTCTATAAAACAATAGCAAGAACTGTTATAAAAGCTGCACAGAACTTGTCTATAAAACTCAATAGCAAGGCTGAGTAAACTGCTCAGCTTGTTAAAAAACTGCAAGTGATTGCATAATCAAAACTATACAATGATAACTGTCTTATAAAAGCTACATAACACTTGTCTTATATAAGACTAGCACACAACATTGTCTATAAAACTGCACAGAACATGTCTATAAAACTGCATAGAAACTGTCTATAAAACTGCATAGAACTTTCTATAAAACTGCACAGAATTGTCTATAACAAACTGCACAGAACATGTCTATAAAACTGCACAGACATGTCATATAAAACTGCACAGAACATGTCTATGAAAACTGCACAGACATGTCTATAAAACATGCACAGAAACATGTCTATAAAACTGCAGACATGTCTAAAAACTGCACATAACATGTCTAAAAACTGCACAGACATTGTCTATAAAACTGCAAAACTTGTCTATAAAACTGCATAGAAACTGTCTATAAAACTGCATATGGCTTACTATAAAATTGCATACCACTTATCTACAGAACTCCATCAGCTTTTCTATGAAACACACACATTTTGTATAAAATGTTGCCCACAGCTTGTCTATAAAACTGCAAAACAATAGTCTATACATGTAAAACTTCTTACAATTTGTCTATAAAATGCATAGACAACTTGTCTATAAAACTGCATACAACTAGTCTATACATGCAAACATTCTTACAGTTTGTCTATAAAACTGCATACAGCTTGTCTATATAAACTGCATACAACTAGTCTATACATGTAAAACTTCTTACAGCTTGTCTATAAAACTGCATACAGCTTGTCTATAAAACTGCATACAACTTGTCTATAAAACTGCATACAACTAGTCTATACATGTAAAACTTCGTACAGCTTGTCTATAAAACTGCATACAACTTGTCTATAAAACTGCATACAACTAGTCTATACATGTAAAACTTCTTACAGCTTGTCTATAAAACTGCATACAACTTGTCTATAAAACTGCATACAACTTGTCTATAAAACTGCATACAACTAGTCTATACATGTAAAACTTCTTACAGCTTGTCTATAAAACTGCATACAGCTTGTCTATAAAACTGCAAAACAATAGTCTATACATGTAAATCTTCTTACAGTTTGTCTATAAAACTGCATACAGCTTGTCTATAAAACTGCATACAACTAGTCTATACATGTAAAACTTCTTACATTTTGTCTATAAAAATGTACGCAACTTGTCTATAAAACTGCATACAAAGTGTCTGTAAAGATGCACACAACCTGTCTATAAAGCTTCAGAGATCGTGTCTTTAAATCTGCATACAGCTTGTGTATGCATGTAAAACTGCATACAGCTTGTCTATAAAACAGCATACAGCTTGTCTATAAAAATGCACACTGCTTATCTTTAAAAATGCATATAACTTGTCTATAAAACTACATACAGCTTGTCTATAAAAATGCACACTGCTTTTCTTTAAAAATGCATAGAACTTGTCTATAAAACTACATACAGCTTGTCTATAAAAAATGCACACTGCTTTTCTTTAAAAATGCATAGAACTTGTCTATAAAACAGCATACAGCTTGTCTATAAAAATGCACACTGCTTTTCTTTAAAAATGCATAGAACTTGTCTATAAAACTACATACAGCTTGTCTATAAAACTGCATACTGCTTTTCTTTAAAAATGCATAGAACTTGTCTATAAAACTACATACAGCTTGTCTATAAAACTGCATACTGCTTTTCTTTAAAAATGCATAGAACTTGTCTATAAAACTACATACAGCTTGTCTATAAAACTGCATACTGCTTTTCTTTAAAAATGCATAGAACTTGTCTATAAAACTACATACAGCTTGTCTATAAAACTGCATACTGCTTTTCTTTAAAATTGCATAGAATTTGTCTATGAAATCACATACAGCTTGAACTATAAAACAGCATATAGTTGTCTATAAAACAGCATACAGCTTGTCTATAAAACTGCATACTGCTTTTCTTTAAAACTGCACAGAACTTTTCTATAAAATTACATACAGCTTGAACCATAAAACAGCATACAGCTTGTCTATAAAACTGCATACTGCTTGTCTATAAAACTGCATACTGCTTTTCTTTAAAACTGCATAGAACTTGTCTATGAAATTACATACAGCTTGAACTATAAAACAGCATACAGATTGAACTATAAAACAGCATACAGATTGAACTATAAAACAGCATACAGATTGAACTATAAAACAGCATATTTATTATCATTACGAAGTTACTGGCACTGTCATTCACCATATACTCCAATTTTTGAACAAATTCTATACAACAGCATTCAGCTTGTCTATAAAACTGCATGCTGCTTTTCTTTAAAACTGCATAGAACTTGTCTACAAAACTACATAAAGCTTGTCTATAAAACAGCATATAGTTGTCTATAAAACAGCATATAGTTGTCTATAAAACAGCATATAGCTTTTCTTTAAAACTGCATAGAACTTGTCTATACAACTGTATACAGCTTGAACCATACAACAGCATATTCCATATCATTAAGAAGTTATCGGCACTGTCATTCACCATATATTCCAACTTTTGAACAAATTCTACCTTCAACCCCTGCCTTTGTATTGCCTTTCAGACTTCTGCCTGAACATCTGCAAGAACTGGGCTACAGGACGCATTACGTCGGCAAGTGGCATCTGGGATTTTGCCGAAAAGAGATGACGCCAACCCATCGCGGCTTCCACAGCTTTTACGGCATGTACACCGGCAAGTCGGACTACTACTCCCATATCTCCAGATGGAATGGTTACGATTTCCATGACGACAAGGGAGACAATTACAGGGTGGCGTGGGAAGCCAAGGGGAACTACTCCACCACTGTGTTCACGGATCGCGCGTTGAAGATCGTGGAGGAGCATGACAATTCCAAACCTCTATTTCTCTTCCTTTCCTATCAGGCCGTCCATGGACCTCTGCAGGTGTTCATCTTTCTTTTCTTTTCTTTCGTTCTTTCGTTCTTTCGTTCTTTCTTTCTTTCTTTTTTCTTCTTTCTTTCTCCCTTTCTTTCTTTCTTTCTCTTTTACTTTCTTACTCTTTCTTTTTTTTTTTTCATTTTGTAATCTGCGTTTAAAACCCAGATGGTACGGGTGAAGAGATGCTATTTCATATTACCTGAGAGGGGTGTGTTTGTGTATGTGTGTTTTGTTTGTGCATATGCAGTGTGTTGTGTGTGTGTGTGTGTGTGTGTGTGTGTGTGTTGTGTGTGTGTATGTGTGTGTGTGCATGTGTGTGCTTGTGCATGTGTATGTGTGCGTGTGTGTGTGTGTGTGTGTGTGTGTATGTGTGTGTGCATGTGTGTGTATGTGTGTGTGTGTCTGTGTGTGTGTATGTGTGTGTGTGTCTGTGTGTGTGTATGTGTGTGTGTGTGTGTGTGTGTCTGTGTGTGTGTGCCTCATTGAGCGAATCTCTAGTGAACAAACTCCTGTTAACATTAACAACTGGCCCATCTTAATGATGCAATCATTCTGGTGGTGGCAGCCTAATGTTCTTCTTATCTTCATGATGCAATCATTCTGGTGGTGGCAGCCTAATGTTCTGCCCATCTTAATGATGCAATCATTCTGGTGGTGGCAGCCTAATGTTCTCCCCATCTTAATGATGCAATCATTCTGGTGGTGGCAGCCTAATGTTCTGCCCATCTTAATGATGCAATCATGCTGGTGGTGGCAGCCTAATGTTCTGCCCATCTTAATGATGCAATCATGCTGGTGGTGGCAGCCTAATGTTCTGCCCATCTTAATGATGCAATCATGCTGGTGGTGGCAGCCTGATGTTTCATAGGTCTCTCCACACACCACCACCCCCTTCACATTTCATACCTTGCTGGCACATGAGATTCTGTGCAGGCTCAGGAACTCTGTCAGACAATCACCGGCAAATGTGGGTGGAGCACAAGTGGAATTGCCCAAGCATGATGAGTTCCTCTTGGGAAAACTCTATGTTCCTACTGAACAAATCCCTTTTCAGCAAATCACTCCCGAGCAAGTCTTTGTTTAGCGAATCTCTACTATACAAATCCCTGTTTAGCGAATCTCTACTATACAAATCCCTGTTTAGTGATTCCCTATAGGCGAACACTAACCAAAACCATGGCTGAAACGCTTTGCAGGTACCTCAGGAATACATCACCAAGTACTGTGCTAATGTCACTACCGGGGAAAACCGCAAACTACACTGTGCCATGACAGCGGCCATGGATGAGGGGATTGGCAAGGTGATGGACAGGCTCAAAACCAAGGGTCTCTATGACAACCTTATCACTCTGTTCATCTCTGATAATGGTGGACCCATAAAACTAGGTGAGATTGTTGCCGTGTGTGTATATTTTTCTTTACACTTTTCTTATTTTTTTCATGTAAACTGTAAAATCTCCTTAAGATACGCAGATAGTGATACCTTTGCTCCAACACTGTTTATGGCATAAATTTTGCCTTTTTTTGAGTCAGATTTTGTAGTTGTTGTCTGCAATTTGAAGAACGACACATTCCAAAGATGCTCCTGTACAGACAGCTGAAGCAAGGATGGAATGACGAAAGCAGACCACTACAGCAATACAAAGGTACTCTGAAGGCCAGTCTTCTCAGCTGTGGCATCAGCAACACCAACTTCAAAGACATTGCCCACAACAGATCAATTTGACAGCACAGTGCATGCAAGGCACAATCGGATTTGAGCAGTGCAGAATAGTACAATTCAACTGAAAAGAAACAAATGGAAGCAGAACTCTAGGCCACATAACCCAAGGCTGCATAACCCAAGGCTGCATAACCCAAGGCCACAGAACCCCTCTAATGAGTCACTTGCAGAAGAACATGTGTCTACAGAATTAGCCCCAGCAATAAAGGGCCAGTATGTTTACTCATTTGTTGGATCGACAATAGAACCCATCATCGTCTTATACGTTTCACCTTCTCCGTGAGATCGTCATAAGGACGAGTGTTGTGTGACTGTCTGGCTGGCTTTATCTGTTGTGTGACTACGTGTGTTGTGTGACTGTCTGTCTGGTTTTATCTGTTGTGTGACTACGAGCGTTGTGTGACTGTCTGTCTGGTTTTATCTGTTGTGTGACTACGAGTGTTGTGTGACTGTCTGGTTTTGTCTTGTGTGTGACTACGTGTGTTGTGTGACTGTCTGTCTGGTTTTATCTGTTGTGTGACTACGAGTGTTGTGTGACTATCTGGTTTTGTCTTGTGTGTGACTACGTGTGTTGTGTGACTGTCTGTCTGGTTTTATCTGTTGTGTGACTACGTGTGTTGTGTGACTGTCTGGTTTTGTCTATTGTGTGACTACGAGTGTTGTGTGACTGTCTGGTTTTGTCTTGTGTATGACTACGTGTGTTGTGTGACTGTCTGTCTGGTTTTATCTTTTGTGTGACTACGAGTGTTGTGTGACTGTCTGGTTTTATCTGTTGTGTGACTATGAGTGTTGTGTGACTGTCTGGTTTTATCTGTTGTGTGACTACGAGTGTTGTGTGACTGTCTGGTTTTGTCTTGTGTATGACTACGTGTGTTGTGTGACTGTCTGTCTGGTTTTATCTTTTGTGTGACTACGAGTGTTGTGTGACTGTCTGTCTGGTTTTATCTGTTGTGTGACTACGTGTGTTGTGTGACTGTCTGGCTGGTTTTATCTGTTGTGTGACTACGAGTGTTGTGTGACTGTCTGGTTTTATCTGTTGTGTGACTACGAGTGTTGTGTGACTGTCTGTCTGGTTTTATCTGTTGTGTGACTACGTGTGTTGTGTGACTGACTGTCTGGTTTTATCTGTTGTGTGACTACGAGTGTTGTGTGACTGTCTGGTTTTATCTGTTGTGTGACTACGTGTGTTGTGTGACTGTCTGGTTTTATCTGTTGTGTGACTACGAGTGTTGTGTGACTGACTGTCTGGTTTTATCTGTTGTGTGACTACGTGTGTTGTGTGACTGTCTGTCTGGTTTTATCTGTTGTGTGACTACGAGTGTTGTGTGACTGTCTGGTTTTATCTTGTGTGTGACTACGTGTGTTGTGTGACTGTCTGTCTGGTTTTATCTGTTGTGTGACTACGTGTGTTGTGTGACTGTCTGGTTTTGTCTGTTGTGTGACTACGAGTGTTGTGTGACTGTCTGGTTTTGTCTTGTGTATGACTACGTGTGTTGTGTGACTGTCTGTCTGGTTTTATCTTTTGTGTGACTATGAGTGTTGTGTGACTGTCTGGTTTTATCTGTTGTGTGACTATGAGTGTTGTGTGACTGTCTGGTTTTATCTGTTGTGTGACTACGAGTGTTGTGTGACTGGTTTTATCTGTTGTGTGACTACGAGTGTTGTGTGACTGACTGTCTGGTTTTATCTGTTGTGTGACTACGAGTGTTGTGTGACTGTCTGGTTTTATCTTGTGTGTGACTACGAGTGTTGTGTGACTGTCTGGTTTTGTCTTGTGTGTGACTACGTGTGTTGTGTGACTGTCTGGCTGGTTTTATCTGTTGTGTGACTACGAGTGTTGTGTGACTGTCTGGTTTTATCTGTTGTGTGACTACGTGTGTTGTGTGACTGTCTGGTTTTATCTTTGTGTCACTAGATCATACGTGATGAGACAGCTTCTCTGTAGATTTCTGGGACCTTAAGTCTCTCTCAATGTCTTTGTTCAGAAAGTGTTGAGTCTCTATGATTTCTGTTGATACTCTCAGTTTTCTTCTGGAATTGCGACTTTCAGAGGCCAATATTTATGTCTTCTTTTTTGTGCATTCATTGTCTAGATGGTCAGGCCACATCTGGCGATGAACATGGCTATTTTGTTATTCGTTTGTTTCTTATACAGTTCCAACCACTGTCATGAAGGTTGGTGATCAGAGGAGTTGTAGACGATCATATCATATCTGCTGTCGCCCTATTTGAAAACAGGTGACATTGTTGCTAAATGTGTTCAGCTGTCTGGGTTTTTTTAAAACATTTTTATATTAAATGTGAAAGTCAGAAAATTATGGAGGTTTAACAATCATTGCACAGAGAGGTTTGATATGAGCTGTCAGCAATCTACAAATACGTGTTCACATTAGTCACATAAGAGACAGCCAAACACACAACCAAGATTAGGTTAGGATACAGGCCTCAAACTGAGGACGAAATATTCGACATTTAGGAAAACCAGACTCTGGTGTGTTTCAAGGTTATTTCCTATAGAAATTAATTCTTTTTTTTTCTTCACACAAAGCACAATTATTAATTCGGAAAGTATCATCAACAAGTAAGGCAGATGTTTATCGTTTTAAGTGTAGTAGTACCACCCCCCCCCCCCCCTGCCGTGAGGATCCTGGACGTTCTTTCGGTATATCTCCACCTTCTGGAAACACTGTGCTAGTTAATTTGTCTTTCCTGTCACTCTCTTTGTTTCTGACTTGATCCTTTGTTTTCTCTTCCTTTTACGTTTTCTGCCTTGCTGGTTCATTCAGCTTTATGTTTTCCATAAAGCTAACACAGTTTCTCTCTGTTACATCTGATAATTTGGGTACATGCAATGATTACGATTTTTACCTCTAATAAGGAAATGAGCACTGCTTAACCCTTTTCCTACCAAATAAACAGGTCACTGTACTAACTATTGACCAAGTAATGTTAGGAGAGAGACTTCAGAAACACTCAAACTACCCCTGTTTTTTGCCATTTTTGCCGCTTCAAACGTCATGTAAACGCAGAAAGGAAATGACAATAGTATACTCCCTTTGCCGGAAAAGGATTACGTCAACAATACAGTAATTTTCTATTGATACACTCGAAACTGAAACTACGGTTCAGGGCATGAAATCCTCGTGTCGCGGTCCACGGAGAGAGAAAGCTGAGTCACGAGGATCTCTTGACGCGGTACGAAATGTGTTAATGGCAATTTTAGGTATTATACGCCACTTTATATGTATGTTTTTTATATACACGTAATTATGCTCATACACCGGTATTCAGGATTATTTTGCTGTTGCTGTTGTTGGTGTTTTATCCCCCTTGTGATAATTTAAGTAGAATAGCCAAGACCGAGGCCATATCACTAGAGTTTTTGCCTGAATGCAATGATGTATGTACTTGATTTTCTTTTGCAGATTTTCTGTTTTCCAGTGTCATCAATATGTTTAGATGTGAGTGTTTTGCGATGTTTACAGCTCCGATATGGCTTTGAACACTTGGTTGGACAATACACTCTTGTAACAACAACAACAATAATAATAATAGTAATAATAATAGAAGTAATAACAAGAAGGAGAAGAAGAAGAATGATAATAGTAATAACAATAATAATAATAACAGTGGTAATAGTAATAACAATATTATTATCATTATCATGCTAAACATCATCATCATCAACATCATCATCATAATCATCATCAACATCATCATCATCATAAAATCAAGGGTATGAAAGCATGAAACTACTGAGCAGATTACCATTTTCTGTCTGTCTTTCTTTCTTTTTCATTTCAGTATATAATGACATTCTTCTGAACGTAAAAATTTGGTTTGGTCATCATAATTCTTTTTTTTTCAAAGAATAAAGAGGACTAGGAGCAAAAGAAAAAGTAGAAGGAGGAGCATGACGAGGAAGAGGAAAAGAAGAAGAAGAAGAAGAGCAACAACAAGAACAAGAACAAGAACAAGAACAAGAACAAAAACAAGAATAACAAGAAGAACAAGAAGAACAAGAACAAGAGAAGGAGGATGATGATAGGTATAACGACGATGACGATGACGATGACGACGATGACGATGACGACGACGACGACGATTACGACGATGATGCTGTTGATGATGTTGCTGCTGATGGTAGGCCAAGAACGGTGATGACGATGATGATGATGATATTTCCTGTCCACAGGATCCAGCAACTGGCCCCTACGAGGATCAAAGATAACGCTGTGGGAAGGAGGTACCCGTGTTGTGTCCATCCTGCACAGTAAGAAATATCTGCCTGATGCCCCTACAACTGGAATGGTCTTATGCACGCTGTGGACTGGTCAGTACTGCCAGGCACGCTTAAACACACACACACACACACACACACACACACACACACACACACACACACACACACACACACACACACACACACACACACAAGCATACACACACCCAGGCACACACACATGCACACACACACTACACAAGCCACACACACACACACACACACACACACACACACACACGCACACACACACACACAAAATTACACACACATACACAAGCACGTACACATGCACAAGCACAATACATACATTCACACAAGCACAAATGCACACAACACACACATGAACACATACAGACATACACAAACGCACACTCATGCAGAAGCACACACACACATACTAACAGACGTACACACGCCCACACGCTCACGCACAAAGACAAATACAACACACATGCACACATACACAAATACATACACACGTATACATGTACACATGCACACATATACAAATACAAACACATATACACAATAAACACACACACACACACACACACACACACACACAAACACACATATATACACAATACCACACACACACACACACACACACACGTACACACTTATACACAAATACACACACACATGCACAAGGACACACACATATATACACAAGCAGGCACATACACATACATCACCCACCCACCACCCACCCGCCACCACTCTCTATACTGTTTTGTTTGTTTGTTTCTTTCTTTCTTTAAATATCTATCTATCTATCTATCTATCTATCTATCTACCTATCTATCTATCTATCTATCTATCTATCTATCTATCTATCTATCTATCTGTCTATCTATATGTCCATTCTTTTTTTTTTTCGTCTACAAGCACATGCGTGAATAGACATTTAAAGAAATAACGAACGAACGAACGAACATACACACACACACACACTGAAACACACATACCCACACATACACATACCTACACAGAGGGGATGGTTGGGATACCAGAGT
>JAPXFY010000029.1:46835067-46837567 GCA_030674185.1 Monoplex corrugatus
GAAGTTTGTTTTCCGCCAAGCTTCATTAGCTTCATTGCTCGTATTTCTGATTTTCTTATATATCTTTTTGTATCTTTCTCTTTTCCATTTACCCTCCTTTTTTTCCTTAAGGCGTAAAATTTCTTTTGTCATTCAGTTCTTCTTTGTTTTTCTTTCATTTCTAGGGAATTCTCATCTTGATCCATTGTTTCTCACTGTCACCAATGTCCTCCGGGGCACTGAATTTGTTTTGAACATTACACGCTATATTTTGCATGGCCCGATTCATCTGCCTTTAAGTGTCCGATATTTAGTTTGATATTACTTTTGGTTTGTTTTCTTCTCTTTACTTTGTTTTCTTCTCTTACGTTTTTCAGTCTAAATATTCCCATTACAGGATTGTAGCCAGTGTTGCAGTCTGCGCCTGGCAATGTTTTTGCTATCAGTAAAGAATGTCTAAATCTTGCATTTATTAGCATGTAATCAATTTGATTTCTCGTATTGTCTCTCGGATTCATCCATGTCCATTTTTTTCTGTTATGTCGTTCAAACCAAGTGTTTCCTATATGAATTCATATACTTGTGCTCACTCAAACAAGTTTCTTTCCCCTTTCATTTCGTGTGCCAAGGCCATGAGGTCCAACTATGCCATCTACTTTTTCATGTCCCATTTTTAGCATTAAAATCTCCCTTTATTATTGCAATATCCTGTAATTTACACTGAGCTTGACCGTTTATAATTCGTCATAGAAGTTGTCAATTTCTTCCTCTGTAAATGCGAATGCTGGTGCATATACTTGGATGATGTTGATGTCAAATGGCTTGCCCTCCAATCTAACTAATAAAACTCTGATATAGCCCAGAATCCGTTGATAAACGATGACTTGTCACTGCCCATTATGATGCTTACTTCTCGTCATGTATGTCTCCACCAGAATATACGTTTTTATGCTTGTCTGAAGTTATTATGCCTGCTCCTTTCCACCCCCACCCCCCATCCCCCAGTCCGTTCTAAAATATTGATGTAAACCTTTCCATATCTTGACATTTTCTGATTTTCCTTCTAGTAGTAATGTTCTTACATTCCAAATAGCATTTATTTTTAATCTGATCACACAGCATGACATTCCCTTCCAGACGAAGGTACTCCATATGAACCTCTGTTTACATCGTTTAGTTTTCTTTTCTTTCGGCTGGCCATGATACGTGGGAGGATATGTGTGGTTTCCCATTGCCTTCCATCGTTTTTTTTTCGTTTTTTTTTTTCGTTTTTTCTTTGTTTGTTTGTTTTGTTTTTTTGGGGGGGTGTTGTTGTTGTTTTTTTTATATGGACTTTCCGCTGGCCCAAGTCGTTCCCATGACTACCCACGAGACAATGGACGTGATTTTTTGTCCCGGTTTACTCCCGTAACATCGGTCTCTCCCAAGATAACCTCAAGGCAGTGGTGACTTTCTGTCAGGGTTTACTCCCGTAGCCTTGGTCTCTCCCGAGACACCCACAAGGCAAGTGGTGCTATTTACACATAGCTGAGGGTCTGGTTTGTGGGCACCAGGGCGTGTCCACACGCCGGTGGGCCTGCATGTGCCGCACATCTGGGGGCCAGACCTCTTCCGAGTCCCTCGAGTTTGTCTGAGTTCGTGAGTTGCTCAGTTATCGTGTGTCGTCACGGGGAGGCACAACGTAGAGTTTGCTGATGGAGAAGCTATGTACTGACGGAGAGAGACTTACACACTCTGCTCTCCTTTTCGCGGAGCTACAAGCAGTACTGTTAGCCAGTGGCGCAGGTTGAAAGCCAGAGTTGACAAGCACGCAGCACAAGTTAATACATTAAACGCGTCACATCAGCCATTATGACACACATACAGCTATATATTCATACAAATATATCTCTTTCTAAAACTTTGAAAAATTGTGAGGTTGGGTATGACAGATTCCTTAATGATAAGGCACAAAAGATGAACTGTGAATCATTAGATACAAAACAAGTGCGACTGCCCGCGCCCAAGCAAACAGGAACCAGAAGAACAAGAAAACTGAAGCAATCGCGTATTCAACACAACAAGACAAGACAAGCGCAAATTTTCGGCCACACGGCCTTTGTCAAGCGCGAATGCACGGTCACATACAGACCATAAACAACATCAAACAACGGATAATAAAAAGGGACCAAACGGAATCAATTTCACACACACACAGATTCCGTTTGGTCCCTTTTTATCCACTGGACGAGGCGGCAGGGAAGATTTTTATTATCCGTTGTTTGGTGTTGTTTGTGGTCTGTTTGTGACCGTAGCATTCGCGCTAAAAATTTGCGCTTGTCTTGTCTTGTTGTGTTGAATACGCGGTTGCTTCGGTTTTCTTGTTCTTCTGGTTCCTGTGAATCATTAATTTAAATTAAAGAGGTATATATCGACAAGCATGAACACTGACATTCCTTTCATAATCCATGGGTTGGCTTCATTTGTTAGATATGTTTTTTTGTGTAACTTGTTTTTATTTTATTTTCAAACACATAAAATT
>JAPXFY010000029.1:46840067-46842567 GCA_030674185.1 Monoplex corrugatus
AAGAAGCTGTCTATGGCAACTGACTTCGCCAGCACCCTGAAGAAGCTGTCTATGGCAACTGACTTCGCCAGCACCCTGAAGAAGCTGTCTATGGCAACTGACTTCGCCAGCACCCTGAAGAAGCTGTCTAAGTCAAGGGATCGACTACTACGTTACGAAACGCATATCAACTTTTTGAACTGCTGCCTACAAAATCACGTCATCCCAAACGGTATGTGTATGAAATTTGGAAAAGACGCTCTCCCTCAATCAGAGTTTCTTTCCCAAACAGTTGATTTGACCCTCCAGTGTGCTAGCCAAGAAATACTTCGTTCATGCAGAGACACATACCAGTCACTGGTTACAAGTGAAATGGCACTCAAACACAAAATTTTATACCATTTGCATCAAACAATTGATTTTCATCAATTCGAGGCTGTAAGAAAATACGACTATCAGAGATCAATGATCAAGAAACACAACCTCAATACAAAAAAGAAAAGAAAACTGGAACAATTATTGCAGCAAAAACATGAAAGTTCTCCTTTACCTACTCCTAAACCTAAACCAAGATCCCGCAGATTCAAAAGGAAGACAGTGACCGTAGAAAATGACAAGGATGTACAACATCCACATTCCATTGACAAACACATTTTGATCAACCTGTCAAGTGAAACACTCACAGAAACACAGGCAAGTGTCTTAAAATTAGGACCCAAGTTTTGCCCAACACCCCAGGCTTTTGATCAGGAGCAGTTGATAAAAGATGTCACTGAGGGTTGTCGTAGAGTTCGCCTCAAAGAACTGTACTTTGACACTGTACCAAAAGAACAAGAGCCCCCCAAATTTTACAAGCGGACAGGCTTCATGCCACAGCCTGGTAGGGACAGATCACTGGACGCATTCTGTGACACACTTCAGAGTAAGGTAAATGTCCATCAATGCAGAAAGCGCCCCCATGACAACCTTAAGCCGCAACAAAGACGGGCACTACAACAGCTCAGAAAAATGGTACAAAACAGACAGATAAGGATATCCACCGCTGACAAGGGTGGTGCTGTTGTCATACAAAACATTTCAGACTACCTTACAGAAGCCTACCGCCAGCTTAACAACACAAATCACTATAAACAACTGGATAAAGATCCAACAATTCAGATCGCCAAAGTTTCCAACGATCTGGTCAACAGACTGCACAGAGACAACCTCATAGACAACAATACATATAAATGGGCAATAGTGGAACCCCAACAAGTCAGATGTCACCGCTTCTACACACTGCCTAAAATACACAAGACATTGTCCAACCCGCCAGGTAGGCCTATCATTTCCGGAACTAACGGACCCACTGAAAAAATATCCAAACTGGTCGATCACTGGTTACAAGAATATGTAGTGAATCTACCGAGCTATATCAGAGACAGTACTCATTTTCTCCGCACCTTACAAGACTGGAACCAAAACCATGGCCCTTTTCAAAACACCACTCTGGTCACCATAGACGTTGTGGGTTTGTATTCAAACATTCCACATGACGAACTCATCACTGCGCTCAAATACTACCTCAGAGATGACAACCAGCAGTCCACCGCACCACCAACAGACCGAGTCATAGAATTAGTCTCTCATGTTCTCTTTAACAATGTTTTCCAGTTTGAAAAAAACTACTACCAACAAATCTTTGGCACTGCAATGGGAACACCCATGGCCCCTTCTGTTGCCAACCTATTTATGGGTTGGTTAGAATCTCAACTTTTGGCCAACAGCCCTGTCACCATTTCTGACCAGTTCTGGAAACGCTTTATTGATGACATTTTCTTACTATGGACAGGCCCTGTTTCTGAGTTAGAACAGTTCTCAACCTACATCAACTCCTTCCACCCTACCATTAAGTTTACATTGAATTCATCCACCAACCAGTTACCCTTCCTTGATGTTCAGGTCAGCATTGACAATGGCTATATAGTGACTGATGTGTACACCAAACCTACAGATTCCCATTCTTATCTACATAGCCTGTCCTGTCATCCTCAACACGTGATCAAAAACATTCCATACAGCCAGTTTCTGAGACTTCGCCGCCTGTGTTCTAACCCTACCACCTTCAGTCGACGCTGTGCAGAAATGACACGCTATTTTGCCCGCCGAGGATACAATTCCAGACTTGTACAGAATGCCAAACATCGTGCTGGCCTCATCCCCAGATCACAGATCCTTCAATACAAACCCAAACAAACAGCCACCAGAACCCCCTTCATCGTCACCCACCATCCATCTAACCCACCCCTCCGTCAGTGGCTCAGGGAACTCCACTCCACAATCCTTCACACCAGCAGCAAAATGCAGAAGGCTGTTCCGGACCCACCCATCCTAGGGAGAGATGTTGTCGCTCCCTGCATAACCTCCTCATGCCATCCTGCCTTCCAATCCCTCCTGACCCTGATGCCGGCTGTTTCAAGTGTTCAGCTAAACAGTGCATCATTTGCGAACAACACTTGATTGAAGGTGTAACTTTCAGCAG
>JAPXFY010000029.1:46847567-46852567 GCA_030674185.1 Monoplex corrugatus
ATTGACGTAGTTTGGCTTGATCTGACGAATGCATATGGATCAGTTCCACACGATATGATCCAGCTGGCTCTTGAAATGTATCACATCCCAGAAAACATCCGAACAATGCTGAGGAAGTATTTCCAAGGGTTCTCAATGCGGTTCTCTACCAAAGAATACACCACGGACTGGATAGACCTAGAGGTGGGCATTGCAATGGGCTGTGCAATCTCTCCCATACTGTTCGTGTTGGCAATGGAAGTCATCTTGAAAGCTGCAATGAAGAATTCAGGTCCAGTGAATCTGGGAGATGGATACCAAATGCCTCCTCTGAAAGCTTTCATGGATGACACAACAGTCTTGTCCACGGATGAGGAAGAGACACACCAAATCTTAAAGCAGCTGGATGAGCTGGTGGCCTCTTCAAGAATGAGGTTCAAACCTAAGAAATCCCGAAGTCTCTCACTGCGAAAAGGAAAAGTGGCAGATTCAGTCAAATTCATGGTAGCCAACCAAGCCATCCCCACTGTCACAGAAGAGCCAGTAAAAAGTCTCGGAAGATGGTATGATGACTCCCTGAAAGACACACAAAGGGGATGTGAAACCAAGCAAACAGCAGAAGAAGGCCTGAAGAAAATAGATAACTGCGGACTGCCAGGCAAATACAAAGTCTGGTGTCTACAGTTCATGCTGATACCAAAGCTGCTGTGGCCACTGCTAATCTATGACATTTGCACCAGCACAGTCGAAGCAATGGAAGCCAAAATCAACAAATACACAAGAAAATGGCTCGGTGTCCCACCTGGTCTCACTGATGTTGCATTCTACTGTCGTCAAGCAATGCTGAAGCTACCTCTCAAATCCATAGTGGAGGAATACAAAGTTGGAAAAGCAAGACTGTTGAGCATGCTGGAGGAATCGGAAGACAATATCGTGAGATCAGTTCATCCAAAGCTGAGAACTGGCAGAAAGTGGAAAGTCCAAGAGGCTGTAAACAATGCCAAGAGAAACCTCAGCATCAAAGAAATAATTGGACACACGCAAACCAACAGACAGGGACTGGGAGCAACAAAAATGCAGTGGTGGTCCAAAGCCAAAGGGAAGGAAAAAAGAGACATGATCATACAGGAGTTGAAGGAAGAAGAAGATGTCAAAAGAGTGCAGAAGGCAGTCCAGCAAGGTCAACAGGGGCAATGGACAACATGGGACAGTGCACTCCAAAGAAGTCTCAGCTGGAACGATATGTGGCACATGGCTCCTCTAAGGATAAGCTTCCTCCTCAGATCTGTATATGACCTGCTCCCGTCGAATGCAAACTTAGTGAAATGGGGGAAATCAGACGACCCAGCATGTCCGCTCTGTCAGAAGAAACAAACAGTGGAACATATCCTAAGCTCTTGCAAAGTAGCGCTAGCCCAAGGAAGGTATACATGGAGGCACAACCAAGTTCTGAAAGTGATCACAGACGTGGTTAGCGAAAAAACCATGACCCCAAACGCACCAATTGCTATGACAACGTTCTACAAAGCAGGAGGGAAACAGGTCTGGCCCGAAAGTGCTATGACAACCAGCACATTGCCAAAGGGTCTTCTGGATGGAGCAGTCGACTGGGAGTGTACAGCAGACCTCCCAGAGTGGAGAAATTACCCAGATGTCATCAGCAAGACAGGCATGAGACCAGACATCGCTCTCCACTCTGACTCCTCGAAACAAGTGATTCTGATAGAACTCACTGTGCCATACGAAAGCAGAATGGAAGAAGCACATATCTACAAGACCGAAAAATACGCCGGTCTTGCCAGCACCCTGAAGAAAGCAGGTCTGCGGGTCAAAATCTTCGCCATAGAGGTCGGGGCAAGAGGGTTTGTGGGCACCTCCGCTTATGATCTCATGAAACAACTCGCCATTTCTGGGAAGAAGAGGACTAGAGCCCTTAAAGCGATGGCAGAGGCAGCAGAAAGGAGCTCAAGCTGGATCTGGGCAAGGAGGAACCAAAAGTGAACTTCATAAGGATTAAATTCCCTACAGATGATGTGTGCCCCGTTAGCACATTGGTAAAACCGCGTACCGCAGTTCTGAAGCGCAGAATCGCCCAGGTTCGCTCCCAGGCGTGGGAAAAATAAAAATAAAAATAGACAACAGCAGAAGGGCATCCAGGAGTCATGACCTGGATGTGGCCCGGCCCCCCGAGAGTGTAAGGAATTCAGGGCCGAAACACTTGTCTAAAGGGGGTTACTTCTCTGAAGACCTTCTGTTGTCTAGCTCTCCCTAGAGTTTCTTTCTACCTTGACCTAAAAACGATATGTCTTTCTATCTGTATTTGTGTGTGTGTGTGTGTGTGTGTGTGTGTGTGTGTGTGTGTGTGTGTGTGTGTGTGTGTGTGTACGTGTGTGTGTACGTGTGTGTGTGTGTGTGTGTGCGTGTGTGTGTGTGTGTGTGTGTGCGCGCGCGTGTGTGTGTGTGTGCGCGTGTGTGTGTGTGTGTGTGTGTGTGTGTGCGTGTGTGTGTGTGTGATAGATGATTTAATGGACAGACTAAACCCAAAACAAGTGTGACTGCCCACGTTAAAGCAAACAGGAACCATAAAAAGCACGAAAGAGGAATAAGAACGCGTATTTAATACGACAAGACAAGACAGGCGCAAGTTTTCGGCTAACTGGCCTTTGTCAAGCGTAAGATTACAAACAAACAAACACTAGATACAAAACATTTTGAGAAAAAGACTGAAACTTCCCTGAGTCAGTTTGTTCCTTTTTCTCACATTGAAGACCGCAGCAGGGAAGTTTCAGTCTTTTTCTCAATTTTTTTTTGTATCTAGTGTTTGTTTGTTTGTAATCTTACGCTTGAAAAAGGCCAGTTGGCCGAAAATTTGCGCCTGTCTTGTTTTTTTTTGTATTAAATACGCGTTCTTATTCTGCTTTCGTGTTTTTATGGTTCCTAATGGACAGACTCTTACGTTTGATTGATGATTTAATAGGCAGCCTGTTACTTGTCATTGATGTTTTAATGGCCAACAGGCTGTTACATTTCGTGGATGATATAAAGGACAGGCTGTTACATTTGATAGATGATTTAATGGACATATTGTAACATTTGATGGATGATTTAATGAACAGGCTGTTACATTTGATAGATGATTTAATGGACATATTGTAACATTTGATGGATGATTTAATGAACAGGCTGTTACATTTCGTGGATGATATAAAGCAGAGGTTGTTACATTTGAAGGATGATTTAATGAACACACTGTTACATTTGATGGATGATGTAATGTACAGGCTGTTGTATTTTACAAATGGTTTTCTCTGTTGAAATGTCAAGGAACCAGAAAAAAGAAAAATATAATGTCATTTTCCTCTGCTGTACACCACGATAGGGAATCTGTCTTGTATCGTTTTGTTCCATTTTGTTTTATGCTTGGTGGTGGTTGTTTTTTGTTGTTGTTGTTTGTTGTCTATCGCATATGCTTGACAAAGATCAATTGGCCGAAAATTTTGTGCTAGTTGTGTTTTGCTACTTTAAACACGTGCACAGATTCTACTTTCTACTTTTACGTTTTTCTGGTTCCTATTTGCTTGAACGCTGGCTGTTACTTTGATTCAGATTGGATTAAAATATTTTCTTGTTATGTATATTAAGATACATTCATGTTTGTGTTTGTTAAGTGAAGGCGACAATGATGTATACGTAGTATTAGTCAACAGAAGGCTCGTTTCAATTTTACAAATCTGGATTGAATGAATGACCACTGAATGGAAAGGAATGGAACGAAATAGAATGGAATGGGATCAAACAAAATTGTATGGGTTACATTAAAATGGTATGGTATGGGGTGGAACTGAATGGAATGGAATGGGATTTTAATTCCAGTTGTTTGCTTGGCGCAGGATCCCGAAGAAGACGACGACGTGGCTGGGAATGTAAACAACAGCAAGATCCTGAGGAAAATGAAGAGGAAGCTGGCGAAATACAAGAAACAGGCATTGCCGTCCACGGACGCCCCCATTGTCAAAGCCGGCAGACCCAAATTTTTCAATGGGTCTTGGTTTACTGGCTGGTGCTGAAATAAAATAGTTCTTGGTTAATTTCTTGTTCTGTTTGTTTGTTTGTTTGTGTGTTTGTTTGTTTGTTTGTGTGTTTGTTTTCCTACATGAATTGTTATGGACTGGTGATATGTTGTAGCTACATTATATTCGCAGTTAGTATTTTTAAGGATCCCCCCCCCAACACACACACACACTTTTTCTGGGGGGTGGAGATGGTAGTGGTTGTACTTGTGTTAAAGCGTTAGTCTGAAGCTGATAGTGTGCGTTGATAACGTAATTGTCGCAGGTAATGGATTGATTGATTCATTCATTGATGGACGGATTAATTCAATATTTCATTGATTCGCCTTGTGGAACATCGGCTTGACGTTAATGGTGTACGTTGTTATTGTTCAATGTTGACTGTGAGTAACCTTTGTGGGTTTTTCTTTTTCTTTCTGTCTTTGTTCGTGTGATGTGTCTTGTTCAAAAGATTGCTGCAGTGGTCAAGCTCACGAACGTCGGACGTTCAGTCGGAAGGTCTAGGTTCGATACTGCCTGGGTACCTCTCATTCGTTGGATAAAGGGTGAAGGGTTCGTTTCCCTTCTCCCAGGTCAACCTACGTGCAGATCTTGTCAGTGTCTAGACCCCTTCATGTATATATGAAAGCAAAACTTTGAACAAAGACGTTGAAGATCCTTTCAGTATCCAATGGCTTGTGGAAAGAAGGAAAACATCCAGCATGCACGCCCCATCAAAGACAGAGTATGCAGACTGTGCAGCAATATACTGCCTGTGCAGTGTGAGCAAAAACTATGTTCCTGTAGCACATCCGAGAAAAATTAGAACGCTATGAAGATAAAGATTTTTACTGCCCAAAACTTGAAGCTGTTTGTTCCCTATTGTTGATTAAATAAATGTCAGCTTGGTGTTTCAAAGCGCGTTCCTCTTTCACAATCTCTCCTCACCGCTTCCTTTTCAACACATAAACT
>JAPXFY010000029.1:46880067-46882567 GCA_030674185.1 Monoplex corrugatus
CAATTTTAGGTAATTTAGCCTGTTTTTACATATGTTTTGGTGTCCTAATGTATGCTTATATTTGTATTCAGTTGTGTTTTTTAAATTTCCACTGTGCGATAAATCAGACGGAATGGTCCTACGCCGGGGGCATGTCCTTAGATTATGTGTGCGAATGCATTGATATGTGTACTTCATTTTCTTTTCTTTCCCTTTTTTTTTCCTGTTGGAGTTTTGTGTGTTTTGAAGCGGTTATAGCCCTGGTATGGCTCTGCGCAGTCGGCTGGGCTTTAAACAACAATAAAAGAAAGAAAAAAAAAATTTCTGAAAAGCGCCATTCTCCAAACTCATTAGGGCTCATATATGTGCACTGTGCACAATCTGACCTTTTAATGGCACACGGGGAAACTCAGGCGGTTAGGCGAGCTGACCTCCTTACACTGTGCTGTTTTTTGTGGGTTTTTTTTTCGTCTGTAATGGGCGCACGTGCATTGTTTTTATGTTGCCATAAACCGTCAGACTTTGAAATGACGTGCTAGGTCTTTAGCGTGCACATTTGATACTATACTCGTCATGCGTATACAGACGAAGTGGAATTAGGCATGTTGACAGGCGTGCGCATAGATTTGATTAGGGAGACTGGGAATTAACCCTAACCCTTTACCCTGCCAGGTGAAGGTTTCCGATATGGATGGAACCTGGATCCCTCTATCGGACGTTAAACCGCTCGACCACCCAGTCCTTCCAGATATCTTGTGCCTTCCCCATCGTTAAGCTGCCACTCGTCACCCGTCATCCGTCAGCATCATCCAGTTGTATGGAAGCTGCCATAGCAGGCATGACAACAACTCTCCTCAATTTTCTCCAATCGTGATTTTTTTTTTCTTCTTTTTTTTTTGTGGAGATCAGAGCTGTTTCCCAAAAAGCTTTGTGGGAGAGTACAGGGTATCTTGCTATTTGTATTTTATGTAATTAAAAGATGATGCAGTTAGATGGACGGAGGTAGTGCATGCATTCTCTCTCTCTCTTTCTCTCTCTCTCTCTTTCTCTCTCTCTCTCTCTCTCTCTCTCTGTCTCTCTCTCTCTCTCCCTCCCTCGTTATTTCCCCCTTTGATATCGTTGTTTATGATGGTGTCTTCTCCTTGTTCCTTGGTCGTCCCTCTTCTCTGGTAGACTGCTTTAGGAGTTTGCTTTGGTGACTGTCATATGTTGGTTTTGTGTGGATAGAGTAGCTCTGGCATTAGCTGTTTCGTGACTTTACTGTGCTACCTCACAGACCTTCGAAACACCGCTGACGGTTTTGTTTTGTGTGTCAAGGTCATGAGATCCAGCTATGCCATCCATGTTTCCTGTCCAACTTATGCATTAAAATCTCCCATTAGTACTGTAAAAGTTATCAGTTTCTTCTTCAGTACTTGTGGATGTTGGTGCATATATTTGGATGATGTTGATGTTAAATGGCTTGCCATCCAATTTTATTAATAAAACTCGGTCTGATATACATGTACCAGTCACTATGGTGTATTGGTTAATGCAACGGACTACCAACTGAAAGGTTGTGAGTTCGAATCCCCATCAGTCCCTTCACAACTATATCAGTGTGGGATTTTTTTGCTCTAACCGGCTCCTACCCAGGGTTGGGCGTTCTATGGGTTCATTGGGAAGACTGGGACCACACAGTCGAGTCTGATCCACTTCATGGATGCGTCACTGAGGGTGTTGCTCAAATCTTCTGACCAGCACCGCAGGTGTCTGTATCTCTCGAGCCTGGTTGATGCCAGGATATATTATGATAGCAAGCGTAGAGCAAAGCCCTGTCATGCAGTCACAATCCTAAATGGAACTCCATAGCATCGTGATTATCATCTCATTGACATCATCATCATTGCAGTGTATAAAAGTGTGCCAGCTTCTGTGACCATTAAGGTGGCGCAGAAAATGGACGAGAAAAAGTGAGTACAAAGGTAACCTCCCCGAGTGCAATGAAAAAAACAAAAACAAAAAACTGGGTCTGATATAGCCCAGTATCCTTTCAGAGACTTTGATTTGTCACTGTCCATTAACCCTTTTCCTACCAAGAAAATAGATCGCTGTACTAACTATTGACCAAGTAATGTTAGGATATGACTTCAGAAACACTCAAATTAGCCTGTTTTTTGCCATTTTTGCCGCCTCAAACGTCGTGTAAATGCAGAAATGAAATGACAATAGTATACTCCCTTTGCCGGAAAAGGATTACGTCAGCAATGCGGTCATTTTCTATTTATATACTCGAAATTGAAACTACGGTTCAGGGCACGAAATCCTCGTGAAGCGGTCCATGGAGAGAGAAAGCTGAGTCACGAGGATCTCGTGACACGGTACGGAATGCGTTAATATGATGCCTACTCCTCTTCCATGTGTGTCCTTTTTTTCCTAAAATATTGATACTAAGCCTTTCCATCACCATCTTGTCATTTTCATTTCGTTTCTTTTTTTTGTTTGTTTTTTTTGTTGGACATTGATCTTACATTTCAGGTGG
>JAPXFY010000029.1:46887567-46892567 GCA_030674185.1 Monoplex corrugatus
TGAAATCATCTAATTCCTTCCTGTGGATTAGCTGATACATACATACACCTTACCAAGGTAAGCATGTGTATTGTTCAAATTTTTTGGGGGGTTGTGTTTTGTGTGTATAATTTAAAAATGCACACACACACACACACACAAATAAATGTAGGCTTTCACGAAAAAGCAGTAAATAAATCTAAAAAGCACACATAATAAACTTTAAAATGATGTATAATATGTCTAGTTTTATCGTTTTGTGTAAGTCTGCAGAATTTTTCAAATATGGCCAAAATATCGCGTCACAGCACAGCGATCTGGTCTAAATGACCGCATCTCCATTGAGTCAACTGCCTTTGATTTGTCACTGTCAATTATGATGCCTACTCCTGTTTCGTGTGCATTTCCACCAGAATACATTACTATATGCTTTCCTGATGTTATTATGTCTGCCACCGTCCATCTCACTTCCCCTAAAATATTAATGTTAAGCCTTTTCATCTCAGTCATGACATTCTATTATTTTCCCTTTTGCAGCAATGTCCTCACATTCCATGTTCAGATTTTAGTTTGTTTGTTTGTTTGTTTGTTTGTTTGTTTTTCAGTTTAATCGCAGTAGCTTGCTGACGGTCTGGTGTCACCTCCACAGCATGGCAGTCCATACCGGATGGAGGTGTTCCATAGGAACCCCTATTTACGTCGTTATCCTCATTTTTCTGGTTTTGTCTGACCATGAATTCTCAAGGAAAGTACGATGTGGTTTTCCAGTTGCCTTCCACCGGTTTGTGTATGGACTCTCCGCCAGCCTTTGTCGTTCCCACGACAACGTACAAGGCATTAGGGGTGATTTTTCTTTCAGGGTTTACTCCCTTACTTAGCCTTATTCTCTCCCGAGATAACCACAAGGCAGTGGTGCTATCTACTCACAGCTGGGGGTCTGTTCGTGGGTACCATATCAGATTGTTTTATCCTGAAGAGGGTCAAGGGCTAAAGACTCTGTGTGTGTGTGTGTGTGTGTGTGTGTGTGTGTGTGTGTGTGTGTGTGTGTGTGTGTGTGTGAGAGAGAGAGAGAGACTATATATATATATATAGTCAGTGTATAAAGTCCCCTTGAGGAAGGCAAGTGTACAACCGAAAATTTGGGGAATATTTACGTCGTTTTGTTGTCTTTTCTCTGCACATGCTGCTTCGTCTATGTATATATATATATATATATATATATATATATATATATATATATATATATATATATATATATATATATATATATATCTTGCAGAGAAAGAAGAACATTCTAGGCTGATTTCGGTATTTACGTATTTATTTATTTATTTCTGCCACAGAGAACATTCTGCATTGTTCTTAGTGTCTCTTTATATATTTATTTAATCATTTATTCCTTGCAGACAATGAAAAACATTCTGGATAGTTCTGAGTGTTTTTACATCTCTACACACACACACACACACACACACACACACACACACACACACACACACACACACACAAACACACAAACACACAAACACACACAAACACACACACACATGCACACACACACGCACACACACACGCACACACACAAACACACACATATGTACACACGCACACACGCACACACACAAACACACACACACAAACACACACACACACACACACACACACACACACACACACACACGCACACACACACCCATACACACACACATACGCACACACACACACAAACACACACACACGCATACACAAACAAACACAAAAACACACACATACACACACACGCACACAAACACACATTCATATTAAAATTTTATGTGTTTGTGTGTGTATATATATGTATATCTATTCATATACTTATTTGTCTCTTTCTTGCAGACGCAGATGAACATAACAGATTAGTCTCAGTATTTTAATCCAGGTACATATTCATTCTCTCTCTATTTCTCTATCTCTGAAAATCAGTTGGTCAGTCGGTCAGTGTTGCCTGTTCTACGCTGGTACGCACAAGCTCTCTGTCTGTCTGTCTGTCTGTCTGTCTCTTTCTGTCTTCTCTGTCTCTCTCCCCTCACCCCAGCTCTCTCTCTCTCTCTCACACACACAGACACACAAACACACAAACACACACACACACTCACACATACACACTCAGATATACACACATACGCACACACACACACACTCACACACACGCACACACACACACACACGCACACACACACATACACGCACGCACACACACACACACACACACACACACACACACACACACACACACACACACACTCACATATTTATGTATATATGTATATTTATTAATCTATTTATTTATTTGTCTTTTTTGCCGACATAGACGAACATTACATATTGTGTTTTATTCAGGCACATATTCATTCTCTCTATCTCTAAAAAATCAATTGGTCAGTCGATCAGTGTTGCCTGTTCTACTCTAATGTGCACAAGCTGTCTGTCTGTCTGTCTGTCTATCTCATTCTGTCTCTTGTCTCTCTCCTTCCCTGGCTCTTTCTCTGTCTCTGTCACTGTCTCTGTCTGTCTCTCTCTCTCTCTCCCTCTCTCTCTCTCTTTCACACACACACACACACACACACGCACACACATATACATACACACAAACACACACACAAACACACACATGCACACACACTCACACACACTCATACTCATACACGCGCACACTCACTCACTCATTCACACACACGCACGCACACGTGTACACACCTACATACACGCACCACACACACTCGCTCACAAACCGTATATGCACGTTCACACACACAGAGCCTTCACATGCGTACGTGTGTACATACACCTGCATAAATACACACACACACACACACACACACACACACACACACACAAACACACACACACATACACACACACGCACACACACACAACACACACACACGCACGAACATGAACACGCAAAACACACACACACACACACACACACACACACACACACACACACAACACACACACGCACGAACACGCACAAACACACACACACACACACACACACACACACACACACACACACAAACACACAAAACACACACACACACACACATACACACGCACACGCACACGCACACACACACAAACACACACACATGCACATACACATACACACACACACACACAGACGCATGCACACATACATACACACACATTCACATTTATAATTATATGTCTGTGTGTATGTGCATAATATGTATACTTATTCACATATCTATGTATATATTTCCTGCATGCACAAATGAACGTTACAAGATTGGTCTTGGTGTTTTATTCATGCACACATTCATTGCTGACAAAGCGTAACACGCCAGTTTGGTCTCAATGTTTATGTGTATGTTTATTCATTCACTCATGTCTTTAAGGGAGACAAAGAGTTCTATCCTAAATGAGTAAGGTGCAAAAGGGAGCCATTGTAGCTGTTCTCCATCATGACTCAGAAGTCTCAGAACATGCGTCGGTCGTTCTCTGTGGCCGATGGCTGGCACCATCACGTACTTATCACGCTGTTCTTCTCGCCTACCCAGTCATCACTTCTCTCCGATTCCTTGAAAGGCTGCAGCGGAAATTCGTTAAATTAAGAGAACCAGTCGCCGTGGTGTAATGGTCAACGCAACGGACTACCGACTGGAAAGTTGTGGGTTCGAATCCCCATCAGTCTCTTCAAAACTATATCATTGTGGGGGGGGGGGGGGGGGGGGGGGGTTCGGCTCTAACCGGCTCCTACTCAGAGTTGGGCGTGCTATGGGGTCATTGAGAAGACTGGGACCACACAGTCGAGTCTCATCCACTTCACGGACGCGTCACTGAGGGCGTTGCTCAAATTTTCTGGCCAGCACCGCAGGTGTCTGTATATCTCGAGCCTGGTTGACGCCAGGGTATATTATGATAGTAAGCGTAGAGTACAGCCCTGTCACGCAGTCTCAGTCCTAGATGGAACTTCATAGCATCATGGTTATCATCATCATCGACATCATCATCATCATCATGGCATCGTAAAAAAAACAAACTGTGCCAGCTTCTGTAGCCATTAATGAGGGCATAGAAAATAGGACGGATGAAAAGTGGGTACAAAGGTAACCTCCCTCAGTGCGATGATCCTAAAAAGAAAAAAAATCGATGAGAGATTTTGTCTCCCCTTTCCAATGTCTCTTCGAACAGGGTTTCATAAGTGTTGTTGTTGAACATATTGCTTCTATCCTTCGGATCCTAATGGGTTGAAAAACACACAAGTTTAGAACATCTATTGGTTATGTGGTACAGAAAAAGAAGCAAAACGAAGAAGTTAAAGAAAAACTGTGTGTGTTGTAAATCTGGAGTCATGTAGGCAAAGTTCTATTTTTTGATGGGGTTTATGGTGGTGGGGTTCTGTGTGAGTGTGATGAAATATCTATATCAATTCTTTTAGTATACGTATATATATATATATATATATATATATATATATATATATATATATATACAGGGGGGTGCAAAAGTAGGTATACAGTTATGAAAAAACAAAACACGTACAATACTCAATGCATTTATTATACAAACAAATGAATATTGCATATACATGTAGTAACAAGCACAGCCTTAAACCCTGAGATACTCAAACTGCTTACCGTCGGTATTCACACATTCCTCTAATCGAGAGCGGAGTTAAGCATTATAATGATGATTTGGTACTTACTCTATACCTACTTCTACAGATATATATATATATATATATATATATATATATCTGTAGATGTATGTGTATGTATGTATATACTTGATATCAGCATAGCACAGAGCTCTCAGTGGCATTTATGTGCTGTTTTTTTTAAAATTATCATGATAGTTTTGTTATTACTTTTATTATCGTAATAATAAAATTGTAATTGTTCTTACTGCTAATTGTATTATCATTATGAAGAAGTCCACATGCCAAAGTACTGAAGTGGCAAATAAACCAAAACAATTGTTTCTCTCTCTCTCTCTCTCTCTCTCTCTCTCTCTCT
>JAPXFY010000029.1:46895067-46915067 GCA_030674185.1 Monoplex corrugatus
AGTCTATATTTAGGATATCTGTGGCTTGAACGCAGGCAGTCATATTTGTTTTGGAAAACATAAAATATCGACAAAAAAATGACGTCAATTCTTGGGACAGAATGACGTCATGTTCTATGGGCATTATCCAAGATGTAATTTATTGAAGACAATGGGTGTCGGGTTGCTGCCTTCTATTTTGTTTTTCTGCTGTCTGATGACTCCTGGTAAGTATCGTGTGAATGTGCTTTGTCAAAATAATGGAAACACGTTTCTCTAGAGATCCAACGTCCATCTGAAAACCACCATTATTTGTACGTACGTACAAGGTAGTTAAAAAGCTAGGCCCCGCTATCCCTGCTCTGTCTTCCATTTTACCAGCAGAAAAAGGACTGAAAGGGTACTAATAATAATAATTATAGGCCTAATGTTTCTTTGTATAGCGCATATTCCATATAAAGACCCTGTCACTAGCGCTTTACATTTTGCAAGAAAGGCAAAAGGTGATAAAAAATGTTCACAATCACATACACAATAACAACTAACATTAAACAAAGCTATACAAGTAGGTATGTTACAAAAAAATTCAAATATTTTTTATAAATATGCAATTACCATAATTGAAAAGAGCAAAAAAAGAACTTTAAAAATGGTATAAAAAGTTCTTCGATTGATTGTCTTTGACGAAAGTTACGATTTTTTTAATAATTAAATTTTCGACGTTTTCCTTCATTGGATTACGTAGCAAAAACTGTGACGCGTATGTGCCGTTTCATCACAAAAAGCACCATAACTTTGGAACGACTGAACCGATTGAAAAAAATCTAATATCAGTAGAAAGGTCTTTGTTCAGCAAAGATGATTAAGACCTTCATGAATCTCTGGGTCCTTGCATTAATTTAGGTAGGTCCAGACTTTTACGCTAATGGCTAACATGCAGCAGAACTGGTAAAAATTGCCGATTTTGAATTGCTTCAGCTCGTCTACCATTCACGATTGGAAGATAAAAAATTATGTCGACACATTAAATGAGCTTTAGGCATGAAACCTGTGTCTTTATTTGTGGTGTGAAAGAAGTATGCTTTGACCCTGAGCGATCTAAGTACACATACCGAACGCAACGTTGGCGGCGCCGTGCAAAGTCTCCTCACGCGGTTTTCCCGGGACCGATCAACATCAGTTGTCGGAAATGCTGTTGGAACTTTTACAAACGATACGCACAGCGGTGATTTTGGTATCAAATTAAAGAGGACAGCCTGAAGAATCCAGTGTAGTACATTTCGTCATAATTCCTTTAACTGAATACTGTTTTTTTCAGTGCCGAAAAACAAACGTATTTTTAAAAGGCACCCTGAAGTCAAAAATTCTACACGCACAATGTTGTATTACCATTCATTTTGTAGAGAATTAAATTGTTCTTAAGATCGTGCAAGTAGTATAACACAGGCTGCCGCTTGTAAAAGTTCCGAAAGCCAACACAAAAGGTACCGACACAAGGGACAGGGTTCAACGACGTCGTCCGAAAATGACGCAATTTATGAACGAGGAATGACTTTGACCCCATAGATCTAAAAGATCTTGAATGTGATCTGAGGGGAAAAAAAGATTCACAGACTGATTTGGTTTATAACTTGCTCTTCTGGAAATTTAATCTTGCAATTTTGATTTTAAAATTCTGCTGGTAGTAAGGACTGTATCTTTTCAATTGGTTATCTTAACAAGCAAATCTTTTTGAAAAAGTTTTGATGGTTTTTTTCTTGCTTAAACGCACAATTTTTCATAAGCTGTCATACAACATGAAAGATAATGTGTTATGTAAGTAAATATGTGTGTGCGTGTGTGTGTTATAAGTGTGCATATATATATATATATAAATATGTGTGTGTGTGTGTGTGTGTGTGTGTACATGTACCAGTATGCGTAAACACACACACACACACACACACACACACACACACACACACACACACACACACACACACACACACATTTATGTAAATACCTATAGGTGCACCACTCAAAAAACAAAATCAAATGAAAACAAAAAACACAAAGACTGACAATATTTGTTTACTCGATCAATATGTGTAGAAATATGAATTATTGCACAGCAGGTAACGACCAGTAGATAGAACTGACAGTGCATGTACTATGCCAATTGTTTAAGACCTGTGGAACAGGCTGGCCAAGTGAGAAAGAGCTGACAGATCCTTTGGTTCAACTAACAGTGAATTCCAAAGAGATTGTGTGAGAAATGGAAAGCACAATGCTCAAGCTGACTTAAGATGACATTTTACTACCATCAGAATATTTTGTTTTGAGAATTTCATGCATCTATTTTATTTACCATTCAGATGAGACAATCCTAAAACATGTGTTAAGTGAATCAACAGAGCAAGAGAAGATGAGGTCTACATATGCAAGTCTTGCACAAAAATTTTCAAAATATCCACTTACAATGGCATCAGTCTGTGACTAGATGATCAAACAGTCTGAGTCATCCCACTCATACCCAGGTGGGGGGAGGGTGGCATCAGTCACTCATTTTATCTCGATGGATAAAGACCTTACCCACTATGAGACACTTGAATGACAACAGTAATACTGATAGTAATGATAGACAAGGCCTACTACTACTAGTTATGACAAATACTAGCACCTAATAATCATTCTATTAAGGCCTATACAGTGCCATCAGTCCATATCAAAGCATCCTTGTGCGCTTTACATAGGAACAAAACAAACTACAAGAGAAAAAAGATGGGGGAGGTTTGCCATGCCCATACATTAATGCAGTACAGGCCTAGGCTCAGTTGGACACACATCAATTTAAAAGGAATGCTGAATATTTGAAATAAAAGAAATCACATTTAAAGCATTAATCTTAATCATTGTACCTAGGTCTTAAATTTGGAAAATTCAAATTTTCTTTGGCGTAATAAGCTACGCACAAAAAGTTAAGGATCACTATGAGAAAACAGGTGCGTAATAAACTCAGTTCGCTACTGTTATTTATTTCTCAGTCCAGCCAAATTGTTATGAATTCTTGTTCAGCTGTAAGTGGGCGATGTTGTGTTAGTGCGAAAATTGCACGGGATTCTCTACTACTGAGCTTGGCCGCAAACGGAAAAGCGGAAACTTGCGAAAAAGGACCTTGTTTTGGACCGTTCTGCCTGAACACATTGCACAAGCCAGATGGAAAAACCATTATGCACGTGCAAGCACTGCTGTTTATGTGTGAGATGCTGTCTCTTGCTTGGCTTTATAAGAAGACATTCCACCAGTAGTAGGCCTGATCTGACAATGCCTCCACGACGAAAATTGAGCGAGTTTGAGAGGGGACGAGCTGTTGCATGGTTCCAAGATGGTGTTCCCAAGCGAGAAGTGGCCAGGCGACTTCAGGTGTCCATCTCGGTCATTGTCAGACTGATTCAACGCTTCACAGCCACTGGGAGGGTCCATGAAAGACGCAGATCTGGTCGACCGAAGAAGACAAACCCACGTGAAGATCGTCTCATTGAACGACAAGCCCTGCAGACAAGAACAGCCTCTTCCAGCATCATTCGAAGGCAGCTGAGGGTGGCTACTAACATCAACATCAGCCAGCAGACCATACGGAACCGCCTTCATGGGTTTAACCTCCGTTCTCGTCGCCCAGCTGTACGGCCACGCTTAACTCCAGCCCATAGGGCAGCACGCCACGCCTTCTGCAGACGTCACGTGAGGTGGACACATCAGCAATGGTCCCAGGTCCTGTTCAGTGATGAATCACGCTTCACCATGAACCACGACGGCCGACTGAGGGTCTGGAGGCGCCCAGGGTAACGCTTTATTGACACCACTGTCCAAGAAAAGGTGGTCTTTGGTGGAGGTTCTGTAATGGTCTAGGGGGCCTTCAGCCTTCACCACAGAACACCCTTGAATCATGTACAGGGTAACATGACTGGCCTCCGATACCGGGATGAGATCCTTCGACCGCTGGCTGTGCCTACATTGCAGCAGATGGGACCGACGGCTGTCTACTAGGATGACAACGCTCGCCCCCACAGGGCAAGGATGGTCAACGACTTCCTGCAGCAGTCTGGAGTCAACAGAATGGAGTGGCCAGCATGCAGTCCCGATCTCAACCCGATTGAGAACCTCTGGGATGAGCTGGATCGCAAAGTTAGGAGCAACCACCCCCCTCCCAGGGATGCCCAACACCTCTACCAGATGCTGCAGGCTGAGTGGCAGGCGCTTCCACAGAGGATCTTCACCAACCTGGTCAACTCGATGAGGACTCGCTGCGTCAAGTGCCAGAACAGCCATGGCGGTTACACGCATTACTGAACTTTTGGGAGCATCAGAATGCCCTGTGTTGTGATTTCAATGACTTTGGGAAATCAAATTTCGATACGTACCCACTTTGATCAAATGTACACACCAAACGATTGCTCGAAATTGAAGGCAATTGTGTATCGTTATCACTAAAGCATGGAATTAAATGTTTGCCAAACTTCAACGCATTGGCTTTCTCATTTTGAAAGTTATGAATTTTTGTGCAAGTGATCCTTAACTTTTTGTGCGTAGTGTATATACTAATGATATTAATTTTAGAAGTTCAGCATTACTGTGCATCGACTCATCACACCTTTGGGTATCTGCTCTGTGTGTGTGGTGTGTGTGTGTGTGTGTGTGTGTGTGTGTGTGTGTGTGTGTGTGTGTGTGTGTGTGTGGTTGTTATTCACTGAGCTGTGTTCGTCAAACATCAGTCAGCAAGACTGTTGTGTGGGTGTACACATGTGACACTACTATGTGACCAATATCCATTGTCCCTCGCCATCATCTGAATGGTAAATAAAGTAGATGCATGAAATTCTCAAAACACTTTGGAACGACTGAATCGATTGAAAAAAATCACATATCAGTAGAAAGGTCTTTGTTTAGCCAAGATGATTAAGACCGTTATGAATATGTGGGTTTTTGCGTTAATTAGTAATTGATTCATTAATTGCCTCAACTGGCTGAAGCAAAAATTACAGTTTCCAAAATCAGATTTCTGACTTGAAAATTGTTGATTAAAGCCTCAAGATAATTATCATGATAAATTACAGCAGTTATTCAATACCATTAGGCTAAATATTTATGTAATAATCCGTTACATTTTTTCATGAAAAATCACATTTAAGAATTTGTGAACCTGTGCATTTATTAAATACCTCTTTGGCTTTTATATACAAATGTTTATAATTATGAATAATATATGTTTATAATTATAAACAATATATATGTGTATCATTATATATCATATATATATGTATATAGATATAATTGATGTAAACATATTCATATTGATTAATTAAAATATAATAAAATAGAGAGCCTGTGATGGTAGTATAAAAACCATTAAAATAAAAATGAAAACTTAAATATTTCACTGAAAAGACCTCTCAATCAAGTTTCCTGGTAACATAGAAATTGAGTCTTTATTAGGACTAAGATTACAGATTAATTACTAATTAAGCTGTTCTGAGGGGAAAAAAAGGTTCACAGACTGAATTGGTTTATAACTTGCTCTTCTGGAAAGTTCATATTACAATTTTTATTTTAAAAATCTGCTGGTAGTAAGGACAGTATCTTTTCAATTATTTACCCTGACAAGCAAACCTTTTCGAAAAAGTTTTTTTGTCTTGCATAAACACATTTTTTATAAGCTGTCATACAACATGGAAGATAATGTGTTATGTAAATATGTGTGTGCGCGTGTGTGTTATAAGTGTGCATATGCATATATACATATACTTAAATATATATATTTAAATATATATATATATATATATATATATATATATATATAAATATACATATATACATATGTATGTACATGTACCGGTATGCGTACACACACACATGCACACACACACACACACACACACACACACACACACACACACACACACACACACACAGCCACATACACACACACTCACACATTTATGTAACTATCTATATATCACTCAAAAAGACATAATTAAATGCAAACAAAAACACAAAGACTGACAATATTTGGTTACAAATGTTTTAATGCCTAATGCTATATCAAAATAAATCCACAGAACAGGTAACAAGATGAAAAGGGCATTAGCAGAAATATATCATAACATACACGCACAAACACCAGACATAAAAATAAGCTACATTGCAAAAACAAAAAAAATTCTGAAACGTATTTACATGAGTTACATACAAATAGTCCACACAAACACAAAAAAGCACAGAATCCATAGTCACATTTACAGCTTGCTAAATGAAGAGATTATAAAAATGTGCAGACATTCTAAGAATGGAACATGACAGTCATATGTGTAAAAACCAAATATGTCAAATGCAAATCTAAACAATAACAAAAATTGAAAAAACAAAACATTATACATGAACGGTATCCAAGTGTCACTACCCAGATACACCCCAGTCCCCTTGGAGTGTACACACTTGACAGGAAGGCTTTTCTTGACATCATTTTGTTGTCCACCTCTCCCAAGAATTTTTTGCTAAATACGTGCAGCATACAAGTCACTGTTCTTCTCAGTACAACCATGCCATTTCCTCCTCTCCATCTCATACAGTGATGAAAATGACCACTCCACATCATTAAATTGATAAGAAAGGGTGTCTATGTATCCCTGATGATTATTGGCATATCATTATATTAGTGTTTAAAGCCCAGCCCACTACTCAGAGCTATATGGAGGGTACAACCATCTCAAGCAAAACACACATGTAAACACGTGAAGGACCATGCAAAAAACAAACATGGAAAAGAAAAGAAGTACACATATCACAGCATTCACACAAATAATCAAATAATATGACCTTGGCATTGGCAACCCCAACCAGATTATCACCAGAAGGATTGGGGGGAAAAAACATTGGCACATACGTACACAAAAGCATTTATGCGTGTAAAAATAGGCTAATGTTACCTGAAATTGCCACGTAGCAGTTCACATTTACTTACAGCTAAAACTACAATTCATTTATGTATCCAATTATCAATTCAAAGAGGATGTATTTAAGGCTTTATGAAAAACTTACCAGAGGTGAATGGATCAGCAAAACAGAAAATGAAAAAGGAAGATATGACAAAGGACAAGATCAAGGTAAAGAAAAAGAGAATGAAGGAAAGTAAATTTCTACCCAAGATTTTCCAGAAGGTGGAGATAATATACTGAAACAGCCCCGACATCCCAAGGTGGGGGGGTTAAAATCCTTGCTTTCTTCCTACAGTAACACCAACATAATACTACATACCTGTCATTTATTCACTTGTTATCCTATGAAACAAAATACAACACCAAGATGGCAAATGGGACCCCTGTACATTCATCTCCACTTCTCTATTTATTCAGCATTATGATTCATGTTAAATAATGTACATGAAAGTATGTGTTGTCAGTACACACACACACACACACACACACACACACACACACCACGCACACGCACACGCACACACACACACACACACTCACACACACACACAGTGACACACATACAATGATACACACACACACACACGAGATAACAAAATCTCTTTGTCTTTATAAAACAAAAATACTAATTGAGTAAGAGTAAATCAGTAAAAATCTGCCACGGAATCTACGGTTTGTGAATTAAACTGAGTAAAACGCTATGGTGTGCATATATGGACTGTTTTCGTGGCATAGCAGCCAGGAGTTACTTGAATTTTACCAAGCATAGCTGAAGAACGTGGACACCAGACCTTGTAATGTAGCAAAGGAGAATAGGAAGACAGAACATTATTTGATTTTGTATATGTCCTGTCTGGTTTTGCTGTGGTTGACGCATCAATTCTATATCAGAAGGCAAAAGTGAAATATGTATGTTGTGCCAGATGGTAATAATATTAAAGAATTTAAATGGAGCAGTAGATAAGAGCAAAAAACTCGGCTTTGCCCTCACAGAACAGCAGAGCAGACGCTACCCTGCGGTAAAGATAACACATGCAGATTACGTTGATGACCTGGCTGTTCTCGCAGACCTCCTAAAGGATGCAACATCTCTCCTTCACAATGTCGAAAGAACAGCAAAGGAGATCAAGCTCCACCTCAATGCAAACAAAACAGAGTTCATCTGCCTGAATCAAGACGCATCAGAAGGTATGAGAAGTCTCAAAGGAGATGTGATCAAACAAGTTCAATATTTTAAATACCTTGGCAGCTACATTGACTCCACAGAACAAGACGTCAACACCATAATCGGAAATGCCTGGGGCGCACTAAATCAACTGGACAAAATCTGGAAATCCAATCTACCAGACACTGCAAACAAAGACCAGAACATCCAAAGAAGATCTTCATCGACAAACTGATCGATGATACGGGCTGTCAGTATGATGAACTACCTACTGCAATGTCTGACAGAGAAGGATGGAAGAAACATGTCATGGATGGCCGAGCAAGCTCGACATGATGATAATTATGATGAAATGGATTCATGACAAGACAAGGTCTCCAAATATAACATCACAAGCCAGAGAAAATTTTGGAATGTCATAGTCCACCGCATCATCATATGAGTCTTCACTTGACCAATAAGCCACAACATACACTAGATTCTGTTTTTTCATTTTTTTTCTATTTTTCCATAGTACATGATTGGTTTATGAGCTTTCCCATCAAACCACATGTGGCAAATATTCCTTCCCACAGCAAAACCGGACATGACATCCACAAGATCACATGTCTTCTCTTCTAGTTCAGGAAAGGTGATCTCTATTTCTTTAATATCAAGAGTCTTAAGCTGTGCCTCTAAAGTTTTTCTCTCTTTTTCTTCTCTCTTCTGCCTTCTTGAAGCAGTTCTTCTCGATAGTTCCTCCTTCATTTCTTCATGTTTTTGTTTGTTTGTCTGTCTCGTCTTTCTTGCGGCCTTGATCGACCAGGTAATCAATTTCTCTTTGTCATTTTCAACCATCAAGTCCAAGTCATGCATGACATTGTTTTTGATGGCTCGCAGCTTTGATGACATGAAGTGCATTGTTGCATTTGGTACACGCTGCTTGGCAGCACTAAACATGCCCATCACTTGCTCAGCATCAATATTATGGAGTCTTGCTGTTTCAGTTTCTTTTTCTAAAATATCTGTGACATCCACTTCGAAATACCGATGATACTGTCGGTTCAGGACATCATTCACAGCAAGCAAACACTGTGTGATCATGTCCTTCACCTCATCATCTCTGGGGCAGACTTTTATGATGTACTCAAAGATGGGATCATCTATACTATAGTTGCCAAACAAATCTGAATGTTCTGTCAGTAGAGCCAGAGGAGCATTTGTTATCTCCAGAATTCGGTCTCTGACTTTTCTGACAATACTGATCCCTTCCAGATGCGTGGGTGATCCTGCTGCTGATGCATAAAAAGTTTGCATCCAGGGGCCAGCCAAAACTTTGCCTAGCAAACCAAGCACACACATCTGGCGGAATGCTGTATCATTTTCAAAGTCTGCTCTTAGACTGTAAGGCCTCCACATGACAGAGCATCCAAATTGAGAAACGTTCTAAATATGATGTTGTGATATATCAGAACACCACAGGTATGAAAAAGTACATGTAGACGATTTCCCCTGTAGCGTGGTATTACCCCCTTTGACAAGTTGTTATCATCTAAAAAGGAGATGAATGTTTTTGGATCCCCTTTGCCATCTTTGTACGTATTTTGCTTATCTGGAGAACAATATTGGCTGCAAGGCAATCTTTCCCAAAGAGCAAACACTTCGATGACTGAAGAGTTTTCAGGGCTGACTTGCAGACAGTTGTAATTGTCTCCAAGGGGTGCAAATGACAATTTAATTCATTTAAACTTTTACCCCAAGCTCTGTTGACCTTTTCAATAGTTGCCTGATTGACTGCAGCTCTATCTGACATAGAACTACTGATGTTGCCAATGATTTTTTTTCTGACTTCCTGAAAGGTATATCCATAATATTCAGCATAAATGCCAGCCAGGTGGTCTACTGAATCACATATGATATATGAGATGCATAGTCTTCTGCAGTCCCACCTGGCAGCTGGTCAATGGAAATGACATAACATTTATCTTTAGTTGTTACATGCACAGAATTGATATGGATACCTTCTTGGGTTGTTGCATCAAATCCCAATGTCAGATTTTCAGTGGACATGGCAACATCAGCAGCTTGCATGTCACAGATCGAGCCCAGCTCACAAGCCATTTCTTCAACAGAGCTGCGTTGGGGTATTTCAAGCAAAGACACATCTAAGCGCTTTGAATACTTTTCAATTATCACTGGAATGTTTTTTGTGGGGACCTGATTTACAATGGCGTCGTACACCATCAAACGCATAAAGGGAGCAAATGTCTTTTTGTCTTTCTTCGTAAATTTAGTTGTCATACTTTGTACATTTGACTGTGCCATCAACTTTTCTTCAATCATCAACTTTTCGTTTTGAAGAGTTCTGATTTCTTCATCTTTCTTTTTTATTTCTGCTTTATATTTTGCTTCGACCTCAAATGTTGCAGAAAAAAATTTGTCTGTGAAATTCTGTTTAATTTTTGTAATCCGGTTTCTGAGGTAAGTGTTCTTAGCCTTTAATTTAGAAATTTGCTTCCTTGTTACTTCATTTGCTATTTTATGTTTTAATATTCTAATTGTTTTTTCTTTTCTTCTGATAGTTTGATTCAGGTGCTTGAATCTACAAGGTTCTGATTTGATTTTTGCCTGCAACACTTTTACTTTTTCCCGTTGTCTTGCTTTTAGACATGCACGGTCTTTGGACAAGAATGATAGTCTTCTTTTTAGTGACTTTTTTCGAGGGGTGTCTTCTTCTTCAGACCGAAGTCTCTTAAGAACTGGGTAATGTCCTGATGATAAAGATCCAGCACCTGATTGGACTGGGATCAGTGGAGATTCTGAATGGATTGTACCTGAAGTTGATGGCATTGGTTCAGAAGGAGATAGTGAAGTTGATGGCATTGGTACTGATGTGGGTGTTGGTGAGATTGATGATTCAGACTCATGTTCTACTAAACAGGGTTTTGCTACAGTTGCTGTGGGAGGTTGATAATGTTCAAGGAAGCCTTCCTGGCAAATGGTGTGTACACTATGTTTTGAAGATTCAGTACAATAATTAATCATATGATGCTTTAATCTCTGGACTAAAGCATGTATATGGTGCAGAACTGGCCAGAATCCAAACTTATCATGAACACCTTGAATAGTTCAAGTTACAGACTGACCGTTTTCCAAAAACAACAAATACACATGTCCACAGTTGCATGAACCAGGTTCACCACCACCATTATCAGGAAGGATGTAATTGTCCATCAGGTATCGTCGGCCTTGGCAGGTTCCCGAACATGTTGACATGCTTCTTTTTAGGCATGATGATTACAGTCACTGCAAAGACAATCATTTACAATACTTTTAATTTTCCAGTCTATAAACAACAACTGAACTTAAGAAATATAACTGGTGCTCTGTTAAGTTATGATCATAAAATAAAATACATATTTATACAGAATAAGGTAATGACTCTTTATTAAAATACTTTACATAAGAAGTCAACAGTATTCTGTGAAATGTAATACTATACAGGACAGCAGATGAGAATGCGATCTGACTCTCAATATGAATTAATCACTGTAAAATAGTTAGTGAGTAGTCCTGGGCTCATTAAAATACAGACAGAAAACGAGATAACTGTTCATATTCCACGTGTATTAAGCAGGCGCATCATGTGCAAAACTTTCTCCAAAATACCGATTTCATTAACATTGTGGTGTAAACTATTTTCATGTATTTGCAGGGACAACATTTTGATTCACAGTAAAACCATAAGTTTAAAAATGTGTCTTTTACTATGATAATGAATAGTAAGCAAATGATAAAATGTCAAGCACTGAGCAGACTTTAATGAAGCAAACCACACACACACACACACACACACACACACACACACACACACACACACACACACACACACACACACAGAGACACACACACACACACACACACACACACACACACACACACACACACACACACACACACACACACGCTTATTTTTTTCTGAGGAGTATGAAATTTGATTGGCAAAAAATAAAATAAAAACAAATTGAGACCATTCTGGTCAGCATACTTACTTTGCTTTCCAATAAATTAAAAACAAATTGAGACCACTCTGGTCAGCATACTTGCTTTGTTTTCTAAAAATAAAAAACAAAACTGAAGAAAATTTCAGAAGCAAGCAAGCAATGAAGACATAATAGAAACAGAAAACAGAAAAAAAGTACATGCACTCTTGACTTCAAAGTAGTTAACTGTTAACAGTAACTTGTACACACCCCAGTGTAAACACTGTTTGAAAATATGCTGCCTGTAAAGATTGTCTGTATAGCAGCGTCAGTGCTTTTTTGTACAGCTACAGCAATGCCTGTGCAGACTGTCTGTACAGCAGTGTCAGTAGTGTTTTGCAGGCCTACTGTCTGAGTACTTATCTCCAGCAGGATGGGTACCTGAAAGTTTTGAAAAATTGAAATTTTACTTTCATTATTATAGTCCAGTGGTCAAACGATATCCTTAGGGTGTGAAAGGTTTTCCTATCCCCCCCCCCTTCCCACTGTGTCTCTAGTGGCAAACTTGGTGCTAGTTTTTTTTGTATTAGAAGCTACACAAAACAAAAGTCGTGTTAGCAGCACAAACTCAGTGCACATTACATATCCCACAGCAACAAAGATTTGTCCACAGCAAAATTCTGCAGAAAATTACTGTATTCCAAGGAAAACAAAAATACATCCATACAGAACAGAAAAAGAGTGGCACTGAACTGTGGCTACAAGCCTCCCAGAATACAGCAGCCCCAATTTTACATGGCAAAATCAATTGTGACCAAAACAATTTTTTTCTAAATGAATAAATAAAAAGCACAATTTGTATACAAACTTCCACATTATATATATGAAACTTAACACAGGTTCCGCTCACATGGTTGATTTTAAACTTTTCATGTATTCCTATGAATGAATATAATACGTATAGTTTGTGCCTGAAACTAAGCGACAAAGAAACTAAAAAGATAAATACCTGACTGAAGGTCTCAGATTCATAATCATCAATGTTTTCATTTAAAAAAACTAGGCGTGGCCCAGCTGCTGTGCTTGTAGATGCTGGGGCCAGATGCTTGAGGGCTCTTGTCCTGATGATAACATATAATATAGGCATTTTATTTTATTCATTTAATGTATTAAGACAACAAAAACAACAACAAACTAACGAATGAAAACAGAAAAGTGTGTGTGAATGTCATACGTTTCATTGAAATAGATGTAAATGTACTGATATAATGATACAGATTTATGTGTACATTATTAAATGACATGTGACTGTAAACATAGTCCGCTTTAAATGAATGGAGCATACTTTCAGTAATCAGGTAAATAGATGTAACAAATTTTTATTTCAGTTTTAGTCATGGAAAGAAACAGATGCACTATACCTTGCTAGAGGTCTCGCACTCAGGCTTCAGAGTACTATCCAGCCACTCATTTATTTTTAATTCTGATGCAGCGTCTTTTTTCTGTTATTTTGCTGGAGGGCTCTTGTCCTGAAAACAAATCTTTTCTCAAATGCCAATGTCTTCATAAGTTCCACTTAAGAAAATGTATATGTCATATTCTGTCTCTAGTGTACATGTATTCCTGTGATAGATAAAATTATTAAGACTTCATGCATTAAAACCACCTCTCCCATTTAAAATGCCAAAACCCAAATGTGTGATGAGAATAATAAATAGCCTACGTACATATATAGCAAACCTCTAGTAATAAAGTTTTCTTTTCAAACTCAAACAATATGTGTAGAAACATGAATTCTTGCACAGCAGCACACGACCAGTAGATAGAAGTGCCAGTGCATGCATTATGACAATTGTTTAAGACATGCAGAACAGGGAAGTCAAGTGAAAAAGAGCTGACAGATCCTTTGGTTCAACTGACAGTGAATTCAAAAGAGATGGTGTAAGAAATCGAAAGCACAATGCTCAAGCTGACTTAAGATGACATTTTATCACCATCAAAAGGTTTTGTTTTGAGAACTTCATGCATCTGTTTTATTTACCATTCAGATGAGACAATCCTAAAACATGTGTTAAGTGAATCAACAGAGCAAGAGAAGATGAGCTGACTGGCTGTACAGGCCTACATATGTAAGTCATGCACAAAAATTATCAAAATATCCACTTACAATGGCATCAGTCTGTGACTGGATGATCAAACAGTCTGAGTCATCCCACTCATACCCAGGTGGGGGGAGGGTGGCATCAGTCACTCATTTTATCTCGATGGATAAAGACCTTACCCACTATGAGACATTTGAATGACAACAGTAAGAGTAATGATAGACAAGGCCTACTAATACTAGTTATGACAAAGGTAGAAATAAACTCTAGGGAGAGCTAGACAACAGAAGGTCTTCAGAGAAGTAACCCCCTTTAGACAAGTGTTTCGGCCCTGAATTCCTTACACTCTTGGGGGGCCGGGACACATCCAGGTCATGACTCCTGGATGCCCTTCTGCTGTTGTCTATTTTTTTCATGCCGGGGAGCGAACCTGGGCGATTCTGCGCTTCAGAACTGCGGTACGCGGTTTTACCAATGTGCTAACGGGGCACACATCATCTGTAGGGAATTTAATCCTTATGAAGTTCACTTTTGGTTCCTTCTTGCCCAGATCCAGCTTGAGCTCCTTTCTGCTGCCTCTGCCATCGCTTTAAGGGCTCTAGTCCTCTTATTCCCAGAAATGGCGAGTTGTTTCATGAGATCATAAGCGGAGGTGCCCATAAACCCTCTTGCCCCGACCTCTATGGCGAAGATTTTGACCCGCAGCCCAGCTTTCTTCAGGGTGCTGGCAAGACCGGCGTATTTTTCGGTCTTGTAGATATGTGCTTCTTCCATTCTGCTTTCGTATGGCACAGTAGAGTTCTATCAGAATCACTTGTTTCGAGGAGTCAGAGTGGAGAGCGATGTCTGGTCTCATGCCTGTCTTGCTGATGACATCTGGGTAATTTCTCCACTCTGGGAGGTCTGCTGTACACTCCCAGTCGACTGCTCCATCCAGAAGACCCTTTGGCAATGTGCTGGTTGTCATAGCACTTTCGGGCCAGACCTGCTTCCCTCCTGCTTTGTAGAACGTTGTCATAGCAATTGGTGCGTTTGGGGTCATGGTTTTTTCGCTAACCACGTCTGTGATCACTTTCAGAACTTGGTTGTGCCTCCATGTATACCTTCCTTGGGCTAGCGCTACTTTGCAAGAGCTTAGGACATGTTCCACTGTTTGTTTCTTCTGACAGAGCGGACATGCTGGGTCGTCTGATTTCCCCCATTTCACTAAGTTTGCATTCGACGGGAGCAGGTCATATACAGATCTGAGGAGGAAGTTATCCTTAGAGGAGCCATGTGCCACATATCGTTCCAGCTGAGACTTCTTTGGAGTGCACTGTCCCATGTTGTCCATTGCCCCTGTTGACCTTGCTGGACTGCCTTCTGCACTCTTTTGACATCTTCTTCTTCCTTCAACTCCTGTATGATCATGTCTCTTTTTTCCTTCCCTTTGGCTTTGGACCACCACTGCATTTTTGTTGCTCCCAGTCCTTGTCTGTTGGTTTGCGTGTGTCCAATTATTTCTTTGATGCTGAGGTTTCTCTTGGCATTGTTTACAGCCTCTTGGACTTTCCACTTTCTGCCAGTTCTCAGCTTTGGATGAACTGATTTCACGATGTTGTCTTCCGATTCCTCCAGCATGCTCAACAGTCTTGCTTTTCCAACTTTGTATTCCTCCACTATGGATTTGAGAGGTAGCTTCAGCATTGCTTGACGACAGTAGAATGCAACATCAGTGAGACCAGGTGGGACACCGAGCCATTTTCTTGTGTATTTGTTGATTCTGGCTTCCATTGCTTCGACTGTGCTGGTGCAAATGTCATAGATTAGCAGTGGCCACAGCAGCTTTGGTATCAGCATGAACTGTAGACACCAGACTTTGTATTTGCCTGGCAGTCCGCATTTATCTATTTTCTTCAGGCCTTCTTCTGCTGTTTGCTTGGTTTCACATCCCCTTTGTGTGTCTTTCAGGGAGTCATCATACCATCTTCCGAGACATTTTACTGGCTCTTCTGTGACAGTGGGGATGGCTTGGTTGGCTACCATGAATTTGACTGAATCTGCCACTTTTCCTTTTCGCAGTGAGAGACTTCGGGATTTCTTAGGTTTGAACCTCATTCTTGAAGAGGCCACCAGCTCATCCAGCTGCTTTAAGATTCGGTGTGTCTCTTCCTCATCCGTGGACAAGACTGTTGTGTCATCCATGAAAGCTTTCAGAGGAGGCATCTGGTATCCATCTCCCAGATTCACTGGACCTGAACTCTTCATTGCAGCTTTCAAGATGACTTCCATTGCCAACACGAACAGTATGGGAGAGATGGCACAGCCCATTGCAATGCCCACCTCTAGGTCTATCCAGTCCGTGGTGTATTCTTTGGTAGATAACCGCATTGAGAACCCTTGGAGATACTTCCTCAGCATTGTTCGGATGTTTTCTGGGATGTGATACATTTCAAGAGCCAGCTGGATCATATCGTGTGGAACTGATCCATATGCATTCGCCAGATCAAGCCAAACTACGTCAATGTCTCTCTTCTCTGTTCTTGCTTTTTGGATGGCATCCCAAATCAACGTGGCATGTTCCAAGCATCCAGGCATTCCTGGTATGCCTCCCTTTTGGACTGACATATCCAGATACTTGTTTTCAGTCAGGTATTTTGTCAATCTTGCTGCCATAACAGAGAAGAAGATTTTCCCCTCGACGTTCAGAAGTGATATTGGCCTGAACTGATTGATGCTGCTGGAGTTCTGCTCCTTCGGAATGTACACTCCTTCAGCTCTCATCCATTGGTCACTGATCTTCTGGTTCCTCCATGCTGATCGAATCATCTTGTGGAGCCACTCGAGCACTTTTGGGCATTTCTTGTAGAGCAGGTATGGTATTCCGTTTGGTCCAGGTGCTGACTTGGCTCTGGCTTTCTTTACTACGTTCTTCACTTCATCCAGTGTTGGTGGTTTGTTATTGAATTTTCCTTCTGGCGCTGCAGGCCAAACCAGATTCTGGATTTCAAGTGGTGCCTCGCGCTGAGAATCGGAATATGTTTCCCTGAGATGCTGCTCTAGGGTTTCCTTGCCCACTGTGAGAGTCCCTGATTTGGGTTGTTCATTTGAATGACAACAGTAAGAGTAATGATAGACAAGGCCTACTAATACTAGTTATGACAAATACTAGCACCTAATAATCATTCTATTAAGGCCTATACAGTGCCAACAGTCCATATCAAAGCATCTTTGTGCACTTTAGATAGGAACAAAACAAACTAAAAGTGAAAAAAAGATGGGGGAGGTTTGCCATGCCCAAACATTAATGCAGTACAGGCCTATACAGTGTCAACAGTCCATATCAAAGCATCTTTGTGCACTTTAGATAGGAACAAAACAAACTAAAAGTGAAAAAAAGATGGGGGAGGTTTGCCATGCCCAAACATTAATGCAGTACAAGCCTACTTGAGATCTATGTTCCCTCACGTACCCTCCGCTCTGCCTCCAATCCTCTGACTTTTCGCTTTCCACGCACTAAGCTCAATACCTATGGTCCACGAGCCTTCTCTGTTTCTGGTCCACTTTCCTGGAACAAACTTCCTCTCTCAGTCCGTCAGCAACCTACTTTTGCCTCCTTCAAGTCCGCTCTCAAAACTCACCTTTTCTCCTCTGCATAAAATCCTAACCTCACTCAACCCCCGTCTGCAGCCTGTCTCCGCTCGGAGGGGAATCACTTTGTTTTAATGTATAATTGTATATGATGTGCTCTCTGTGGTTTTCCATTGGTTTTATTCTTGCTTTTATTGCTTTTATTCTTTTCTCCCCATTTGTGGCCATGCATGCATGTGTGTGTGTGTGTGTGTGTGTGTGTGTGTGTGTGTGTGTGTGTGTGTGTGTGTGTGTGTGTGTGCGTGTGTGTGCGTGTGTGCGTGTGTGTCTTTTCGGCGCTTGGATTTGATTTTGTCGAGATTTGCGCTATATAAATATTGTAATTATTATGTATGCATGTGCGTATGTATGTATGTATGTATGTATACGCTTAGATTTATGTATGTATGTATATATGCATGTATACGCTCAGCTTAGATTTATGTATGTAAGTATGTAAGCATGTATGTATGCATGTATACGCTCATATGTACGTAGGTATGTATGCATGTATACGCTCAGCGCTTAGATTTGATTTTATCAAGATTTTGCGCTATATAAATAAAATATATTATTATTAAATATATTACTAAACTCATTTGGACACACCAATTTAAAAGGCATGCTGAATATTTGATATAAAAAAATCACATTTAAAACATAAATCTTAATCATTGTATCTAGGCCTTAAATTTGGAAAATTCAAGATTTATTTTAGCATAACAATATTAATTTCATTGTAAGTTCAGCATTACTGTGCATCGGCTCATCACACCTTTGGGTATTTGCTTTGTGTGTGTGTGTGTGTGTGTGTGTGTGTGTGTGTGTGTGTGTGTGTGTGTGTGTGTGTGTATTCACTATTTGTGTTTGTTTGGTGGTGATGGTGGTGGTGGTGGTGAGTGTGTGTGTGTAGTCACTGAGCTGTGTCTGTCAAACATCAGCAAGAGTGTTGTGTGGGTGTACACACATCGGGAGATGTGACACTACTATGTGAGCAATATCCATTGTCCCTCGCCATCCTTAACTAGATCTACATTTTGATTAATACACTATCTAGATCTACACTTTGATTCTTGCTAAACTTGCATAGTACAGTAGTAGTGCGAGTTTTTAATCTGATCCAATCTAAAGTCCAGAACTCTATAGGCTGATAATGAGGGGCAGCAGACCTTCGAAGTTCAGCTGCCCATTGCCGCAGTTTGCTGAGTCATTTAGATCTAGATTGACAACCAGCGTCTACTAGATCTAGATTGACAACCAGCATCTACTAGATCTAGACTGACAACCAGCGTCTACTAGATCTAGACTGACAACCAACATCTACTAGATAGATCTAGACTGACAACCAGTGTCTACTAGATCTAGACTGACAACCAACGTCTACTAGATAGATCTAGACTGACAACCAGCGTCTACTAGATAGATCTAGACTGACAACCAATGTCTACTAGAATAAGATAGATCTAGACTGACAACCAGCGTCTACTAGATCTAGACTGACAACCAACGTCTACTAGATAGATCTAGACTAACAACCAGCGTCTACTAGATCTAGACTGACAACCAGCGTTTACTAGATCTAGACTGACAACCAGCGTCTACTAGATCTAGATCTAGACTGACAACCAGCGTCAAACTGAAGCCTGTATTTCGAGTACAGGTTAAAATCTGTGCACAAAATTTCACACAATAAGGTAAAGATGCATTGTCTTATATGTCGTGAAAAATGAAGAACTTAAGCCAGTAGGGTTCAGCTGGTATGACAAAAAGAAAACGGTTAATCGGCACTGATAAGTCTGACGGCCATTGTAAATAAGGCAATAACAACGGTCAACACACCAACTATCTGTAAAATGGCCTAAAACGGTTCCACTTCCAGAGATTAAAATCTGCACCAAATTTTACACATAAGCAGGAAAATGCATGTTCTTATTGGTAATTAATTTCAAATGAAATAAAGATCATACCTGTAAGTTTGGGAGATAACGGCCGAACAAGCACAATTTACAGCATCACCGCCACGTCAGCCGTTGGGAGGAAGCTCGTGAAAATGACCAGGTCATCATGGGAAAAGTACGGACTTCGGTACACAGATCGGTAATTATCGGCCACATGAAGACATTAACGAAACAAAGAGCGATTGTTTGCCTACCCTCTCGCGTGCGCCGCCACGACCGGAACAGTCTTCCGCTAAATTTTTCGCGCACGCGTA
>JAPXFY010000029.1:46917567-46920067 GCA_030674185.1 Monoplex corrugatus
TGTGCATGCGCGCGCGTGTGTGTGTGTGTGTGTGTGTGTGTGTGTGCTATGTGTTTGTGTGTATGTGAGTGTGTGTGTGAGTGTGTGTGTATATGTGTGCGTGCGACTAACGAAATGGGCAGAGAGGGAAGAAAAAATAATAGAAGAACAAGCAGGATTTCGATCTGGATACAGTACAATAGATCACATTTTCACGCTATAGATAGGTAGAAAGAAACTCTAGGGAGAGCTAGACAACAGAAGGTCTTCAGAGAAGTAACCCCCTTTAGACAAGTGTTTCGGCCCTGAATTCCTTACACTCTCGGGGGGGCCGGGCCACATCCAGGTCATGACTCCTGGATGCCCTTCTGCTGTTGTCTATTTTTTTTTTTTTTTTTTTTTTTTCCCACGCCGGGGATCGAACCTGGGCGATTCTGCGCTTCAGAACTGCGGTACGCGGTTTTACCAATGTGCTAACGGGGCACACATCATCTGTAGGGAATTTAATCCTTATGAAGTTCACTTTTTTGGTTCCTCCTTGCCCAGATCCAGCTTGAGCTCCTTTCTGCTGCCTCTGCCATCGCTTTAAGGGCTCTAGTCCTCTTCTTCCCAGAAATGGCGAGTTGTTTCATGAGATCATAAGCGGAGGTGCCCACAAACCCTCTTGCCCCGACCTCTATGGCGAAGATTTTGACCCGCAGACCTGCTTTTTTCAGGGTGCTGGCAAGACCGGCGTATTTTTCGGTCTTGTAGATATGTGCTTCTTCCATTCTGCTTTCGTATGGAACAGTGAGTTCTATCAGAATCACTTGTTTCGAGGAGTCAGAGTGGAGAGCGATGTCTGGTCTCATGCCTGTCTTGCTGATGACATCTGGGTAATTTCTCCACTCTGGGAGGTCTGCTGTACACTCCCAGTCGACTGCTCCATCCAGAAGACCCTTTGGCACTGTGCTGGTTGTCATAGCACTTTCGGGCCAGACCTGTTTCCCTCCTGCTTTGTAGAACGTTGTCATAGCAATTGGTGCGTTTGGGGTCATGGTTTTTTCGCTAACCACATCTGTGATCACTTTCAGAACTTGGTTGTGCCTCCATGTATACCTTCCTTGGGCTAGCGCTACTTTGCAAGAGCTTAGGACATGTTCCACTGTTTGTTTCTTCTGACAGAGCGGACATGCTGGGTCGTCTGATTTCCCCCATTTCACTAAGTTTGCATTCGACGGGAGCAGGTCATATACAGATCTGAGGAGGAAGCTTATCCTTAGAGGAGCCATGTGCCACATATCGTTCCAGCTGAGACTTCTTTGGAGTGCACTGTCCCATGTTGTCCATTGCCCCTGTTGACCTTGCTGGACTGCCTTCTGCACTCTTTTGACATCTTCTTCTTCCTTCAACTCCTGTATGATCATGTCTCTTTTTTCCTTCCCTTTGGCTTTGGACCACCACTGCATTTTTGTTGCTCCCAGTCCCTGTCTGTTGGTTTGCGTGTGTCCAATTATTTCTTTGATGCTGAGGTTTCTCTTGGCATTGTTTACAGCCTCTTGGACTTTCCACTTTCTGCCAGTTCTCAGCTTTGGATGAACTGATCTCACGATATTGTCTTCCGATTCCTCCAGCATGCTCAACAGTCTTGCTTTTCCAACTTTGTATTCCTCCACTATGGATTTGAGAGGTAGCTTCAGCATTGCTTGACGACAGTAGAATGCAACATCAGTGAGACCAGGTGGGACACCGAGCCATTTTCTTGTGTATTTGTTGATTTTGGCTTCCATTGCTTCGACTGTGCTGGTGCAAATGTCATAGATTAGCAGTGGCCACAGCAGCTTTGGTATCAGCATGAACTGTAGACACCAGACTTTGTATTTGCCTGGCAGTCCGCAGTTATCTATTTTCTTCAGGCCTTCTTCTGCTGTTTGCTTGGTTTCACATTCCCTTTGTGTGTCTTTCAGGGAGTCATCATACCATCTTCCGAGACTTTTTACTGGCTCTTCTGTGACAGTGGGGATGGCTTGGTTGGCTACCATGAATTTGACTGAATCTGCCACTTTTCCTTTTCGCAGTGAGAGACTTCGGGATTTCTTAGGTTTGAACCTCATTCTTGAAGAGGCCACCAGCTCATCCAGCTGCTTTAAGATTTGGTGTGTCTCTTCCTCATCCGTGGACAAGACTGTTGTGTCATCCATGAAAGCTTTCAGAGGAGGCATCTGGTATCCATCTCCCAGATTCACTGGACCTGAACTCTTCATTGCAGCTTTCAAGATGACTTCCATTGCCAACACGAACAGTATGGGAGAGATTGCACAGCCCATTGCAATGCCCACCTCTAGGTCTATCCAGTCCGTGGTGTATTCTTTGGTAGATAACCGCATTGAGAACCCTTGGAGATACTTCCTCAGCATTGTTCGGATGTTTTCTGGGATGTGATACATTTCAAGAGCCAGCTGGATCATATCGTGTGGAACTGATCCATATGCATTCGCCAGATCAAGCCAAACTACGTCAATGTCTCTCTTCTCTGTTCTTG
>JAPXFY010000029.1:46930067-46933060 GCA_030674185.1 Monoplex corrugatus
AGCCCAGGAGAAAAATACCACAGTCAGATCGACTACATCATGATTAAAAGACGCTTCCAGTCGAGTGTTAACATCGCAAAGACCAGGAGCTTTCCAGGAGCTGACATTGGAAGCGATCATGAGCTTGTAATGATGACCTTCAAACTCCGCCTCCAGAGGATGAAGAAACAGGGCAACACAAGAATTAAGTTCAATCTTGAGAAGCTCAAAGACCCCAACATAGTTGAAAACTTCCAAGCAACGATAGGAGGGAAGTTTGCTCCTCTCCTCGTCCTTGACAATGGGGACACCGAAGTAGACACTCTGATCAACAACTTCAACACTGCCGTGACCGAAGCAACCAACGACATCCTTGGAAAACACCGACCAACAAAGATGCCCTGGGTCACGGAAGAAGTACTAAAGCTGAGCGACAAACGCAGAGAACTAAAGCAAAAGAAGAGTACGGATGAAGGAGCTAAACTATACAGAGAAGCCAACCAACAAGTTAAAGAAGGCATGAGGAAAGCAAAGGAAACATGGATTGAAGAACAATGCCAAGATATCGAAGCAAACCTGCAGAAAAATAACAGCAAGAAAGCCTACCAGCTTGTGAAAGGACTAACAAGCTCAAAACAAGGCAGAACCACTACCATACAGAACAAAGCAGGGAAATGTCTCACAGAAGATCAAGAGATTCTGCAGAGGTGGACAGAGTACTGCTCCGAATTATACACACACACACAACAACAGGAGATCCCAAGGTGCTAGACGTTCCTCCACCAACCAACAACGACAGCTACCCCATCGTGCGAGAAGAAGTTGAAGCTGCAGTAAAATCATTGAAGAAAGGCAAGTCGGCAGGAGTGGACAACATTCCCTCAGAACTGGTCCAGGCAGGAGGAGAGGCCATGATAGATATGTTACTCATCATCTGCAATAAGATCTGGCGGACAGGTGAGTGGCCAACACCTTGGACCCAGTCCCTGATCATCACTCTCCCGAAGAAAGGCAACCTACAACTGTGCCAAAACTACCGTACCATCAGCCTGATCAGCCATCCAAGTAAGGTCATGCTAAAAATCCTTCTGAGTAGACTGAAGCCACAAGCTGAGGAGATAATAAAAGAAGAGCAGGCAGGTTTCAGACCAGGAAGAAGTACCATAGAGCAAATTTTCAACCTCAGATTGCTCTGTGAGAAATACCTGCAACACCAGCAAGGCCTTTACCACGTCTTCGTGGACTTCAAGAAGGCATTCGACAGAGTTTGGCACGCAGCCTTGTGGGCAACCATGAGGCTGTACAACATCAATGCCAACCTGATCAGAACCATAGAATGCCTCTACAAAAAGGCGACCAGTGCAGTCTACCATGACAACAACATAGGAGAATGGTTCCGAACCACAGTTGGAGTACACCAAGGATGCCTGCTTTCCCCCACTCTCTTTAACATCTTCTTAGAGAGAATAATGGCTGATGCACTTGAAGACCATGAGGGAACAGTCAGCATCAGAGGTAGAACAATCACAAACTTGCGTTTTGCTGACGACATTGATGGACTAGCTGGCAAGAGCAAGAGCTAGTCAGCTTGATAAAACATCTTGATGAGGCCTCCACAGCATATGGCATGCAGATCAGTGCAGATAAAACCCAGTTGATGACAAATAATACCAATGGCATCAGCACTGACATTACCATAGACAACAAGAAACTTGAGACCGTCCATAGATTTAAATATCTGGGAGCTATAGTATCAGACGAAGGATCAAAGCCCGAAGTACTTTCCAGGATTGCCAGACCACAGCTGCAATGACCAAGCTAAAAGTCATCTGGAACGACAAGAATATCGCAATCGGCTCCAAGATCAGACTGATGCGTTCCCTGGTCATGTCAATATTTTTGTATGCATGCGAAACATGGACCATAACAGCAAACATTGAAAGAAGGATACAGGCAATGGAGATGAGATGCTTCCGCAAACTCCTTGGTATCTCGTACAAAGATCATATAACCAATAAGGAAGTGAAAATCCGAATCGAAAACGCCATTGGGCCGTATAAAGACCTCCTGACCTCAGTGAAAGATGCAAACTGAGGTGGTACGGGCACGTCACACGATCATCTGGACTGGCCAAGACCGTCTTGCAGGGAACAGTTCAGGAAGGGAGACGAAGAGGCAGACAGAGAAAAAGATGGAAAGACAATATCAGAGAGTGGACTGGCCTTGAATGGAATATCATTCTGTGGAAAGCTGAGGACCGTGAGGAGTGGAGGAAGTTGGTTGCAAAATCTTCAGTGGTGCCCCAACGGTCAACCAGACTACGGGACTGATGATGATGATGATGATCTACCTACCTATCTGTGATTAATAAAATATTGTCTTCACCTAGTTGATAGATCGTTGAGCATTTGGGCATTGACAGCGCGTGGGGGGGGGGGGGGGTGTCATGTGAGACGAGTTTATACAGAATAGCTACTTGTGTTGTGATTCAAACCTTTAATGATTTACTTATTTACTTCCTATATGATTGAAGAAAATCTGTCAGCAGACACTTGCATGAACAAGTTGCCTCATTAGGCAGCGTCTGTTTTACAGATATGTAAGTCCGAGGAAGTCACATGACGTCTGCTGACAATGAACACAGCATGACAAAATGTAACTGAAGGAACATCACAAAACATTTATAGCATACTTGATGGAAAATGGTTGTCTGCGTTGGTTTTCTGTCATAATAGGTTTTTGGTTGGTTGGTTGGTTGGTTGGTTGGTTGGTTTGGTTGGTTGGGTGGTTGTGGTTGGTTGGTTGGTTGTTGGTGTTGGTTGGTTGGTTGTGGTTGGTTGGTTGGTTGGTTGGGTGGTTGGTTGGTTGGTTGGTTTAGTTGGTTGGTTGGTTGGTTGGTTGGTTGGTTGGTTGGTTGGTTGGTGTTGGTGTGGTTGGTTGGTTGGTTGGTTGGTTGGTTGTTGGTTGGTTGGTTGGTTGGTTGGTGGTTGGTTGGTTTTTGGTGGTTGGTTGGT
>JAPXFY010000029.1:46933160-46943160 GCA_030674185.1 Monoplex corrugatus
TTTGATTCCCTGTACCCTTTCCACCCAGAGCAAAAAATACAACCTCTGATTCCCTGTACCTCTCCATCCAGAGCAAAAAACACAACCCTTTGATTCCCTGTACCTCTCCATCTAGAGCAAAAAAACATAACCCTTTGATTCCCTGTACCCTTTAAATCCAGAGCAAAAAAACACAACCTTTCGATTCCCTTATTCTATCCCCCTGTATCCTGACAGGAACCTGATGGGTAGGGTGAAGGAATCAAAGGGTTAAGTTTTTTTCTTATTTGCAAGCATAGTTGGCAATACAGGATGCTGGTGGACAGGGTGTGGGAGTCAAAAGGTTATGATCTTGCCGGTGTGTAGATTTGTGGTCTTTTTTCCCCATAGACTCAAAGACATTGCCAGTAGACTGACTGTAGACTTGCATGGCACGCTTATGGAATTGTCTGAGTGCTATGATCCATTGTGATCAAAATCCAACTTTTAAATTCCAGTGTAGAGCCAGTCTTTAATCTCTTTCGGACATGCTACTCGTTACACTCAACTAAAGGACAGAGGGTGCAATACATAGAGGTATTGATATGTGCACACATTTACACACACACTCACACACACACACATGCACACATGCACACACACACACACACACACACACACACATACACATACGCTCGCGCACATACACACACATACACACACACATACTTGCACACACATACACAAACACATACTTACGCACACACACATTTTATTAGGTAACATGCTTGTTTGTTTGTGTGTTATTTTCCTTTGTATGTTTGTTTGCTTATTATTTTTCTCTGTCTATTCATTCTGTCGAGTTAAATTTCTGTTTGTTTGATTGTCATTTTTTTTAATCTGTTTAGTGTGTCGAGTGAAATGTTTGTTTGTTTTTACATGTTAATTTTATATGTCTATTTTGTTGAGTAAACTGTCTCTTTGTTTGCTTGCTATTTTTCTTTATCTGTTTGTTTGCTTATTTTTCTTTGTTCATTCTGTCGAGTTAATCCTCTGTTGTTTGTTTGTTGTTGTTGTTGTTGTAGCTGTTGTTGTTGTTTTCTTATCATTTTTTATCTGTAAAATGTCTATTTTCAGCTCGGTATTTTCATGTCTGTTTATTTTGTCAAGTGAAATGTCTGTTTGTTTTTATTTGTTATTTTTATGTCTGTTTGTTTAATTGGGTAAAATGTTTGTTTGTTTGCTTGTTATTTTTCTTTGTCTGTTTGTTTGCTTATCATTTTTCTTGGTCTTTTTGTTGCTTGTTTCCTTGAACATGCATGCTTCTTTGTTGTTTTTATGTCTGTTCACTTTGTTGAGTACAATTTTTGTCTGTTTGCTAGGGGTTTATTGTTTGTTTGTTTGTTTGTTTGTTTGTTTGTTTGTTTGTGTTGTTGCTGTTGTTGCTGTTGTCGGTGGTGGTGGTGGTGGTGTTTTGTATCTCTGTTTATTTTGTTGAGTAGAGAATCTGTTTGTTTGTTAGCTGGTCATTTTGATGTCTGTTTATATTTTTTCGAGTAAAATGTCTTCTCTTTTTTTTTTATTTGTATATCTGCTTAATATGTCGAGTTAAACGTCTGTGCTGTTTGTTTGTTATTCTCGTATATGTTTGTTTGCTTGTTAATTTTACCTGTCTGTTCATTCTGTCCCGTTAATCGTCTGTTTGTTTGCTTGTCATTTTTAATGTCCACTTATTTTGTCGAGTAAAATGTTTATTTGTTTGTTTGTTATTTTCATGTCTCGTTATTCTTTCGAGCAAAATGTCCGTTTGTTTACTTTTTAGTTTTAAATGATTGTTAATTTTATTGAGTAAATACGTAGTGTGTTTGTTTGTTATTTTTATGTCTTTTTTTGTTGTTGAGTTAAATATCTGGGGGTTTTAGCTTGTTGTTTTCAAGTCTCTTCATTTTCTCGAGTATAATGTCTATTTTGTTGGGTAATTTTTTTTTTTTTTTTTGTTTGCTCGATATTTTCTTTGTCTGTTTGTTGTTTTTGTTTGTTTTTTTGTTTTTCTTTTCTTTGTCTGTTCATTCTTCGAGTTAATTGTCTGTTTCCTTGGTATTTTTCATATCTGTTTATTCTGTAGAGTAAAATGTTTTATTTGCTTGTTATTTTTATGTCTGTTTATTCTGTCGAATAAAATACTGTTTTCTTTGTTTGTATTTTTTGTGTCTGTTTATTCTGTCGAATAAAATACGTGTTTCTTTGCTTATTTTTTGTGTCTGTTTATTCTGTCGAATAAAATACGTGTTTCTTTTGCTTGTTATTTTTATGTCTGTTTATTCTGTCGAATAAAATACTTGTTTCTTTGCTTGTTATTTTTGTGTCTGCTTATTCTGTCGAATAAAATACGTGTTTCTTTGCTTGTTATTTTTGTGTCTGTTTATTCTGTCGACTGAAATGTCTGTTTGTTTATACGTTATTTTCATGTCTGTTTATTCTGTCGACTGAAATGTCTGTTTGTTTATACGTTATTTTCATGTCTGTTAATTCTGTCGAATGAATCGTCTGTTTCCTTTGCTTGACATTTTCATGTCTGTTTATTTTATCGAGTAACATGCATGTTTCTTTGTTGTTTTTATGTCTGTTCACTTTGTTGAGTACAATTTTTGTCTGTTTGCTAGGGTTTATTGTTGTTTGTTTGTTTGTTTGTTTGTTGTTTTGTTTGTTGTTGCTGTTGTTGTTGTTGTCAGTGGTTGGTGTGGTGGTGTTTTGTATCTCTGTTTATTTTGTTGAGTAGAGAATCTGTTTGTTTGTTAGCTGGTCATTTTGATGTCTGTTTATATTTTTTCGAGTAAAATGTCTTCTCTTTTTTTTTATTTGTATATCTGCTTAATATGTCGAGTAAAACGTCTGTGCTGTTTGTTTGTTATTCTCGTATATGTTTGTTTGCTTGTTAATTTTACCTGTCTGTTCATTCTGTCCCGTTAATCGTCTGTTTGTTTGCTTGTCATTTTTAATGTCCACTTATTTTGTCGAGTAAAATGTTTATTTGTTTGTTGTTATTTTCATGTCTCGTTATTCTTTCAAGCAAAATGTCCGTTTGTTTACTTTTTAGTTTTAAATGATTGTTAATTTTATTGAGTAAATACGTAGTGTGTTTATTTGTTAATTTTATGTCTTTTTTTGTTGTTGAGTTAAATATCTGGGGGTTTTAGCTTGTTGTTTTCAAGTCTCTTCATTTTCTCGAGTATAATGTCTATTTTGTTGGGTAATTTTTTTTTTTTTTTTTGTTTGCTCGATATTTTCTTTGTCTGTTGTTTGTTTGTTTTTTTTGTTTTCTTTTCTTTGTCTGTTCATTCTTTCGAGTTAATTGTCTGTTTCCTTGGTATTTTTCATATCTGTTTATTCTGTGGAGTAAAATGTTTTATTTGCTTGTTATTTTTATGTCTGTTTATTCTGTGGAGTAAAATGTTTCTTTGGTTGTTATTTTTATGTCTGTTTATTCTGTGAGTAAAATGTTTCATTTGGTTGTTATTTTTTGTCTGTTTATTCTGTGATAAAATGTTTCATTTGCTTGTTATTTTTATGTCTGTTTATTCTGTGGAGTAAAATGTTTCATTTGCTTGTTATTTTTATGTCTGTTTATTCTGTCGAATAAAATACGTGTTTCTTTGCTTGTTTTTTTTTTGTCGTTTATTCTGTTCGACTGAAATGGTCCTGGTTTGTTTATACGTTATTTTCATGTCTGTTAATTCTGTCGAAATGAATCGTCTGTTTCCTTTGCTCGATATTTTCATGTCTGTTTATTTTATCGAGTAACATGCATGTTTCTTTGTTGTTTTTATGTCTGTTCACTTTGTTGAGTACAATTTTTGTCTGTTTGCTAGGAGTTTATTGTTTGTTTGTTTGTTTGTTTGTTTGTTGTTGCTGTTGTTGTTGTTGTTGGTGGTGGTTGTGGTGGTGTTTTGTATCTCTGTTTATTTTGTTGAGTAGAGAATCTGTTTGTTTGTTAGCTGGTCATTTTGATGTCTGTTTATATTTTTTCGAGTAAAATGTCTTCTCTTTTTTTTTTATTTGTATATCTGCTTAATATGTCGAGTAAAACGTCTGTGCTCTTTGTTTGTTATTCTCGTATATGTTTGTTTGCTTGTTAATTTTACCTGTCTGTTCATTCTGTCCCGTTAATCGTCTGTTTGTTTGCTTGTCATTTTTAATGTCCACTTATTTTGTCGAGTAAAATGTTTACTTATTTACTTGTTATTTTTGTGTCTGTTTACTTTTTCGAGCAAAATGTCCGTTTGATTACTTTTTATTTTATTTTCGTGTTTGTTTATTTGATTGCGTAAAATGTCTGTGTGTTTGGTTGTTATTTCTATGTCTGTTTATTTTGTCGAGTAAAATGTACTTTTGTTTACTCGATATTTTCATTTCTGTTTATTCTATCGAGTAAAATATCTGTATTTTTACTTGTCATTTCCATGTCTGTTTATGTCATTGCTAAATGAAAACTGAGTGTCATCGTTCAAGTAAACAGGAAGCAGAAAGGCACAAAAATACAATTAAAACGCGTATTCAGCCAGAAAATGTGCCCCTGCCGTTTGTTTTAATGCGTTGCTTCGTAGTAGTTTCTGTTTCAGTTTCTTAGGATGGCGTTTCCACACTTCCAGTATTTTCCATTTGCACTGACGCCACAAGACGTCATGTGATGGAGATGACACAAAATGAACATGGCACAAGACTGCACGTAAGCCATTTGCACTGACGCCACAAGACGTCATGTGATGGAGATGACACAAAATGAACATGGCACAAGACTGCACGTAAGCCATTTGCACAGACGCCACAAGACGTCATGTGATGGAGATGACACAAAATGAACATGGCACAAGACTGCACGTAAGCCATTTGCACTGACGCCACAAGACGTCATGTGATGGAGATGACACAACATGATCATGGCACAAGACTGCACATAAACCCTGTTCTTTGCACAGGTCTTGACAGTGAGAGAGAGAGAGAGAGAGAGACAGAGACAGAGAGACAGAGAGACAGAGAGACAGAGACAGAGACAGAGACAGAGGGAGACAGAGACAGACAGAGACAGACAGACAAACAGAGACATAGACGGACAGATAGAGAGACAGAGAAAGACAGATTAGAGAAAGAGAGAGAGAGACAGACAGACAGAGACAGAGAAACAGAGACAAAGAGAGAGAAGACTGACAGACAGACAAAGAGACACAGAGACAGACAGACAGACAAACTGACAGACAGACAGACAGACAGACAGAAGAAGAAAATGTCGGTTTCATTAGCTAACTGGATTAATAACAGAGGAATAAAGTAATAAAAAAGAAGAAGACTGGATTTTTCATTTGGCTCTTTTATTCCAACAGATCATGAACGATGCTATTACAACTATTACTACTACTACTGCTGCTGCTGCTGCTACTGCTACTATTACCACTGTTTCTACTATTAATGATAATAATCTTAATGATAATAACACACTTTCCCCCCTTTTCCCATTTCCCTAAATCAAGCAGTGATCAGCTGACAGACACCTTAATTTGCAGGTTACATGTTGAAAAGGAAGAGGTGAGGAGAAATTGTAGAAGAGGAACGGGAAGCGTTAAAACACCAAGCTGACATTATCAATCAACAATAGGCAGATAACAGAACAGGGTTCCAGATGCAGACAGTAATCTTTATCTTCATAGCTTTCCAAATTTCTTAGATGTGCTATGTGCATTTTTCCTTGTTCTGTCCGGCCATGATTGTTATGTAGAACCGTTAATGTTATATATACGGTCGTGAGGCGTGGACAGTCAGCAAGCAAAGCCAGAACAAGATTGAGGCAAACGAGATGTGGTTTCTAAAAAGAATGTTGAGAGTTCCATGGACAGCAAAGAAAACAAACGAGACAGTCTTCATGGAGGCAGACACAAGAAGATCATTCATAAGGAAGATTACGTAACGACAGGCAACATTTATAGGTCATTTTATGAAGAAACAGGAATTAGAGCACCTGGTCACAACGGGAAAACTGGAGAGAAAGAGAACAGCAGGTAGACCCAGGGAAAAAAATATTGGAGGACTTGCAGAGTGGCTGAGGACAGCGAGGGTGGAAGATGTGCTTGCGGCAACAAGGGATAGAAGCATACAGAGGGCCATGATCGCCAACGCCACGTGGCAGGGCAGTTGAGGATGGTGCTCTGTGCATATGTGACCTCCCACCACGAAATCAGTCTTAACTCGCAGTCAGTCGAATAGCACTAGGAGCTGAAAAGGTGACTGAGGGTCTATCTGGGGTGTTTTGACGTTTTCTCAAAATTGATTTCTGTAGACTATAATCTATCTCCCACAGAAATTTTTTTTCTTGCAAAAATATTATCAATCAATTAAAAATGGTATTTTAATGCACTGATCGCAGCAGAAAGAACGCAATTTCCTACCAAAAGTACCTATTTTTGTCTCTTATTATAAACCGTAACCTGTGCAGTACCCGCACATGTAATATACTGACGGAAAGCTCTTTGGTGCACCTTTCAGATAATGACAGCGAAAATTAGAAACAAACTGGGTCAAAGCCACCAAACAAACAAAATTAAGGAAAATGTGTAGGAGAGCACACAAAAATTTTAGAGGCCGTTTTCTCAAAATGGCCGTCATACAACTTAATGACTTTAAACATACATAACTTCTACATTTTTTGGAGTACAAGATTTATTCAAGTACCAAAATAATCAGTAGAATGTACACTTTCCAGTGATATGTATATCTCAAAATGCCCAAAATGCTAGTTAAGACTGATTTCGTGGTGGGAGGTCACATATAGTTTTGCTCACACTGCGTAGGCGGTATGTCGCTGCACAGTCTGGTTACTCCGTCTTTGGTGGGTGTGCATGCTGGATGATTTCGTTCTTTCCACAAGTCATTGTATACTGATATGACTTAAGGGTCTTTAACGTCCTTTTTCAAGGTTTTGTTTTCATGTACACATGAAAGGGGTCTAGACACTAACAAATCTGCAAAATCAAAATCCTCCGCCCTTTACCCAACCAATGAGATACCCAGGCAGTATCAAACCTAAACCTTCCGACTGGATGTCCGACGTTCATCGGCTTGACCACTGAGCCTATCTTTTAAAACAAGACATATCACACGAACAAAGACAGAAAGAAATAAACAGACAAAGGTTACATACAGTCAACATTTATGACAACAGTGTACACCATTAATACTAAGCAGACACTCTACAAAACAAACACATAATCCTTCAAGTTAGATGTTGATGGTGATGAAAGTGAAATAACAACTAATGCAGCAGCGTAATGATGAACGAAAAAAAGAAGTGGAAGTATTCCGTCAACTTTGTTCTAAGAATTGTCGAACAAATAAACTGATAAATAAAACATTATAAGATGAATGAATAAATGAACGAGTGAATTGATCGATCGATTGATCGGATTGATCAATTAATCAAATATGTCAATCAATCAACTATTGAATCAATCTATCAGTCAACCAATCGGTCCATTACCTGCGACAGCAACGAAATCAACGCACACTATCAATTTTCAATTTTCAATCTAACACTTCAGCACAATTACCACCACCAACACTACACCTCCACCACCACCACCACCACCACCACCACCCCCCAAAAAAGTAAGAAAAAAAAGAAGAAAAAAATTGTCTAAAAACGAACAACTAATGCTACAAAATGATCACCAATCCATAACAAGCCATGAAGGTAAAAAAAAAAAACACCACAGAACAAGAACTATTTTACTTCAACACCAGCCGGTAACCCAAGTCCCATTGAAATTCTCGGGATTGCCGGCACTGAGAACGGGGGCTTTTGTGGACGGCACAATCTCGTTCTTGTATTTCGTCAGCTCCCTCTTCAATTTTCTCAGGATCTTCTTGTTGTTTACATTCCCAGCCACGTCGTCATCTTCTTCGGATCCTGTGCCAAGCAAACAACTGGAATTAAAATCCCATTCCATTCCATTCAGTTCCACCCCATACCATACCATTTTAATGTAACCCATACAATTTTGTTTGATCCCATTCCATTCTATTTCGTTCCATTCCTTTCCATTCAGTGGTCATTCATTCAATCCAGATTTGTAAAATTGAAACGTGCCTTCTGTTGACTAATACTACGTATACATCATTGTCACCTTCACTTAACAAACACAAACATGAATGTATCTTAATATACATAACAAGAAGTTGGCTTAATCAAATATCAATCAAAGTAACAGCCAGTGTTCAAGCAAATAGGAACCAGAAAAACGTAAAAGTAGAATCTGAACACGTGTTTAAAGTAGCAAAACACGACTAGCTCAACTTGTTGACCAACTGACCTTTGTCAAGCATTTACAATAGACATCAAAGAATAAATAAATAAATAAATAAATAAATAAATAAATAAATAAATAATAAATAAATAAAAAACGCCAAGCTGAAAACAAAACAAAACGAAACGAAACTAGACGTCTTCCAAATGGTGGTGTTGAGCAGAAGAAAATGGTATCATCTTTTTCTTCTTTGTTGTTGTTGTTGTTGTTGTTGTTTGTCTGGTTCCTTGGCATTTCAACAGATAATTCATCCATACCATACAACAGTCTGTCCATTAAATCATGATGAAATGTAACAGTCTGTCCATTATGTCATCCACGAAATGTAATAGTCTGCCCATGAAATCATCCATAAGATACAAACAGCCTGTCCATTATATTACACACACACACACACACACAGACACATACACACACACACACACACACACACACACACACACACACACACACACACATGCATGCATATACACACACACGCACACAGGAGAGAGGAGAGAGAGAGAGAGAGAGAGAGAGAGAGAGAGAGAGAGAGAGAGAGAGAGAGAGAGGCATACCGTTTCCAGGTTAAACAACATGTATTCAGGGTATTTTTTGGGTGTTTCCTTTGTATTTTCTACACCTGCTGGTGGATTGTACCATGCATCTGTAGCAAAACAAATAACATCATCAAGATTTTATTATTATTATTATTATTATTATTATTATTTTATTATTATTATTATTATTTCATCATCTTTATTATTATTATTATTATTATTATTATCGTTATTATTGCTGCTGTTATCATTATTATCGTTAGTACTGAATTGGTTAGACAGGCTGGAAAAATGAACTAAAAGCACGCATCATCTTTGCTGTAAAATCTGGAATATTCATCAGTGGCCAGCGAATTAGAAACTTCAAGAATGTGTAATGTTTATGAGTGTCAATGTCAAAGGCTGAAAAAACTACCGAACTATTGCCTCCATCTGCCACGCTTGTAAGACTTTGCCCATAATTATTCTCAACAGATTGAAGCCCAAGATAGAAGAACACCTATCTGACTACCAGGCAGGCTACAGATCCAACAGAGGCACAATTGACATGTAATTTGGGGTACACATACTCAAAGAGAAAACAAAAAGCACCGATGAAGATGCTTTTGTCACCTTCATAGATTATAGCAAAGAATTCCTCTCCAACTGTTCAAGGTAATTGTCAAAATGGACTTTCCTAAATATCACATTTCGTTAATTGCTTCATTATATCAAGATCGAAAGGCTCTAATGAGATGGAACAGTCAGAAACGCAAATTGTTCAACATCCACAGGGGAGTTAGACAAAGTTGTATCCTTTCACCGTATCTCTTTATCGTCTCTATGGAACAAGTCATGAGATATGCCAATATAGAAGTGTATAAAGATAGGAGGAAAAAAAACACCTGATAAATATGTGCTCAGCAGATGATACTGCTCTATTAACAGACAATATTACCAGGATGTAAAGACTTCTATACAGGGTGGGTGGGGATGTAGCGGGCAAAAAGGCTGGCCTAAACTTGAACACCAAGAAAACAAGAGTGCTACATATTAAAGGCTAAGACACTGAAAACATCCAGGACAACTTAATTAATAACGTTCCTTCAGAAAATGTTAAAATGTTAAAGATCTTAAATATCTTGGCTCTGTAAAACAATTATGATGGAAGCT